>BMAO01027066.1:0-32929 GCA_019973975.1 Trichonephila clavata
AGTGATATTTTGGAAACATTACAAAAACATTTAACTAAAGAGACATGTCATGACAAATTTGAATAAATTCAATGATAATAAATAAAAGTTGTTTTTTTCTGAATAAACTAAATATATTTGAAAAAACATCACTTCAGTATAAATGCAAATAATTCTTTATTTTACAGACAAGTTTTTAAACTTAAATATTCAAAAGTATCTGAATGAATCCTACAGATAATTCAGATGTGTATACCATTTGCCGTTGCAAGAAGCTGGTTACATACATAAAACTACAAAAATATCATGTTTAAAAACATAAAAAGTTTCATTTTGGCTGTTTTAGAAATAATTTGCCCAGTTTAAAGAAACTTTTAAAATTTAAAAGTTTTAGAAACTTATGTTTGCACGTGAACACACAAAACACTGATGAAAACTTTCGAAATGATGTAAAATCATACTTTCTCAAATGCATACCAAAACCAAATAGAAAAATTTTTTCACATTATATTTATGATAATTTATGGTCAACTTTGATACTTGAATATTTGTAATGCATAACAGCTACAAATTCTTCAAAAATTTATACAGATTTTTTGAAAATAAGTGTAAATTTTACAAAATATCTCGTTAAACAAAAACTGAAAAATGCTATGTGTGTATTTTCTGAGTATTTTAGAAATTTTGTTTCCTATTTTACTTAAAATATATTGACATGATGCTAATGCTTAATAAATTGGGGCAAATACATGTCGTAATTCATAATTTTTGTGATAAAGTGACATTTCATATTAAAAATGTATTTTTCTCAAAATCATGTTTTTTAAACTGTGTGTACCTTTTTCTCAGAATTGCCTGAAATTATCTTCATGCAAATTTCAGTGAACATAACTGATATGAAACTATAAGTACTGAAGTGAGCTTTTATTTAAATTTTCAAAATATTTTCGTAGATGTCACTTATCGTGAAAAAAATTAACAATTGTCAAAAAATTCTTAGTGATACTTTTACATTGCATGATTTCGAAAAAACTTAATAATATATTTGAAGATTCTCATTTAAGTCTAATTAATATTCGGAAAAATCTGAAGTCTTAATATTTAACAGTTTCTGAGAAAAGGTACATAGGTATATGTGGTGATGTGCTGATATGTGATGATTTTTGTCTTTGCCTGTAAAGCTTGTTTTATATACATAAAATTACATAAATTTCATGTTTAAAAAGATAAAACCGTTTTATTTTGGCTGTTTAAGAAATCATTTGACCAGTTTACCAGTTATTGAGATCTGCTACTTTTAGAAATACTGTTTGCATGTGAATATACAAAACATTAATGAAAACTTTCAAGAAATGTCGTATAATCACATATTGCCAAATCCTTACTTTCACATATTGTTATTTTATTACAAGGCATTCATAATTTTTTTAATTAACTTTGATGTTTAAATACATCACTGACAAAACTTCTTCAAAAATTGATGCAGATTTTGAGAAAACTACTGTAAATATTACAAAATATCTCGTTAAACAAAAACTGAAAAATGCTTTGTATGTATTTTCTGGGCAATTTAAGTGAAATAGGAAAAAAAGTCTTAAAATAAATATAGTATAGCTAAGGTGTAATAAAATGGGACAAATACATTTTGTAATTCATAATTTTTGTGATGAAGTGACATTTCTTATTAAAAATGTGTTTTTCTCAAAACAATGTTTTTCAAAATACGTGTTCGTTTTTCTCAGAATGACCGAAGGAATTCATGAAATTCCAGTGAACATAACTGATATGTAATTATATATACTGAAGTGAGCTTTTTAATATTCTCAATATTTTGTAAAAATCAGTTATCGTGAAAAAAAAGACAATTTTCAAAAATTCATAGTGATATTTTTACTTTGAATGATTTTGGAAAAACTTAACAATATACTCAAAAATCTCACTTCAGTATAAATATAAAAGTATAATTAATATACAGACAAAATTTGAAGTTTGTTATATTTAACAGTTTCTGAGAAAAAAAGGTACATAAATAGCTCATTTAAATTAGTGGTATAGGAGGTACTGACTAACCTTAAGTATGGGCAATATGCTGAGATTTTTTAAAAATAATAAATAAATACATTTATTTTAAAAAGATAAATTCCTTTGATAACTTCATGATGGCATTCACGCCATTAAAATGAAGATTTGTTCAGGCGTTTTGTTAAATCTGGGCAAATTTGCTGAGATTTTCTTTTAAAAAAAATAAATTTTAAAAAAGGATTTACTTTGAAAGCTTTATGGATGGCATTCACGCCATTAAAATTAGGATCTTGTTCAGTATTTTTGTTAAATCTGGGCAAATTTGCTGAGATTTTTTTTTTTTAAAAAAAATAAATAATTACATTTAAAAAAAGTATTTCCCTTGAAAGCTTTATGGATAGAATTCACGCCATTAAAGAAAATAATTAGTATTAGTTTTAATTCTTTTTAAATCTATATTCATACCAATTATTCAAAAAGCATTGTAATTAACATGTGGATACCACGATAAATATCACGATGGAATGATACATTAATGATTTACAAGTAAATATTTTTAAAGCTTTGGATACTTTTAGCTTTGATGCATTTTTAAATTACTTTAGACTTTTAAGACTTTTTTTTGTTTCTTATTTTACTTAAATTGCCCAGAAAATACATACATAGCATTTTTCACTTTTCGTCTAACGAGATATTTTATAGCATTTACATTATTTTTCTCAAATTCAGTATCATTCTTTGAAGAGCTTTTAGTTTTGATGCATTGGCAAATATAAAAAAAAGTTGACCATAAAACATTCTAAATATAATGCAAAATGTATCAATATGGTTTTGTCATAAATTTGAGGATTGCATTTTTGGGAAAATGTGATTATACGACATTTCGAAAGTTTTCATTAGGATTTTGCATGTTCACATGCAAACACAGTTTCTAAAAGTTTTAAAAAGCAAAAATTTCTCTAAACTGGTCAAATGATTTCTAAAACAGCAAAAATAAAACGTTTTGTTTTTGTTTTTAAACATGAAATTTATGTATTTTTATGTACGTAACTAGCTTCTCGCACGACAATTAACATCACATTTGATGTATCATCCCACACCTTTTTAAAGAAACTATTAAACATAAAGACTCAATGTTTTGACTATATTTTAATTAGACATTTATATTTATAGTGAAGTGAAATTTTTAAATATATCAATTAATTCTTTAAAATCATACTTTTACGTAAAATGGCTATGAATTTATTGAAAATTGTCATTTTTGTTACGATACCTGCTTTTTATCTAAATGTTTTAAGAATAATTTTAAATCCACTTCAGTATATACAATTACATTTAACCACATAGAGAGTACATGCATACAGTATACTTACACAATTTTTTAAAAATATGAATTTTAGAAAACAGTAATTTTTAAACAAATCTTACCTCCTCTAAAAACATTTGTGTCCTATAATTTATTATGAAAGGTAATAAGGGTTGAAAAATTCTTGGTTCCCCTACATTTCCATTGATATACTGGATGATATGAAATATCTTTTACTATTGTTTTCATGAAAAGGCAGGTTTTAACATTTTCAGTATTTTAACAACTATTACCTCTCCAGTACCTATGTTGGTTGCAATAAGTGCACCATTAAATGACGTGTAGCCTCATTTCTGCTTAAGCAGATTAAATATTTTTTATTATTATCATTTTTGCAAATAGCTTCTATACACGCTTTGTACAGAATTCTTATAAACAAGTTTTGCAATACTTATAACTAGCATCTTCTTAGTGTAAGGGTAAAATTTTGAAGGAAAGACCTTTTTCAATAAACCGCAAACATTCTCGCATGTTCAATAGTTCAAATAATTAAAAGCACAATGGTTTCATCAAATTTACAAACTTAGCACCAAAAGTAGGTAAGCAAACTAACAGTTAAACACTTGCAGTTATTATATAGTTAATCTACAGTTAATTGTGTATGATTAAATGAAAAAATATAAAGGCTTTTACAACCTCTTCCCAGACTTAAAACCCCATATTACATTATTATCTATCATAGTGGGTGCGGCATAACAGCAGGTTATTGTTTAAAAGTCATTTTGACATACTTCTAATTCATAAAATAGCAAATATGGTATAACACTGGAAAGGTCATGAATGGAAGATTTTAGAAATATCAAAATTCCAAAATCGATAATCTGAAGGTTTTCAGCCTGCGGACTGCTCATAAAATGAGGAAACAATTGTGTTTATCATCAACCAAATGTTTAATCTAGAAGGCTGCAATCTCCTCATACTATACGCAGTTTATATAAATCATACACAGTGTGTGAATAAATGTCTGCTATAGCATTAATTTGTGGGATAGAAAAGCTTGTTTTATTACTAAATGTATCAAAATATTTGTGCATTTACTTTAGTAACCCACGGAAGTGAGATAGCTAACTGAAAATGTGTATACGAGGTAATGAATTATGCATCATAGTCAGAATCAAAACCACATTAAGCATGCATTTATATTTTACACTTATTGAAACAATAGTTTTTATATTTGCTTCACGTGCTTTGCCACACATATATGTAGAGATCTTTTATGTCTTGTACTACTCAAACAAAAGCTAACAATTTGACTCTAAACTCTTTTTATATCCCTTTTTAATCTCTATATAAATTGTTTTCATCGGTACTTTTTAAAAGAAATATATCTGCTTCTTGCAATAGAAGTACACTCTGTCATTCTGTCATTCGAATTAATTTTGAATTCGATTGGAGTTTCGAATTAAATGTCTGACAGTATTTAACTTAAAATTGGAATTGGTAAAGGACGTATAATCTGCGTATTAATGAAGAGATTTAAGTAGCTTGTTAGAATTAGTCAATTCGTGTAAATCTTGTCAGCGAAATGTACGTAGTTTGTTTATTCAGCATGAAATGATTATGCATTTATTAGTTTGGTGCATGTGAAACATTGGATTTTCTTGTATGGATTTTTTTTCTCCTTGTTTTTCGTTTTCTTTTGTTTTTGGCTTTACCTGTTCATAGTATTGCTGTCATTGCCCGGTCATATTTCAACAAGAAGATTTTTTCTCAAAGTGATCATTTTTTTTATTTGTTTTGAATTTCCTAAGTTATGTATTCAACCGATATTCGGGAATTTTTTTAAATATTATACATTTGGCCAAAATGCTGCAAAGGCTGCACTCAATGAAACAGGCGTTTGTAGAGAATACTATTAATGATAAAAGAGTACAGCGTTAGTTTGAAAAGTTTAGCTAGTGATTTTTTCTACAAAATGAACCTCGAGGAAGACAAAAAAACTCTGAATAAAATTTCTGAAGGCATTGGTGGAAATGTATCTTACTGTATGTACAAGAAACTTGCTGCCAGAATGTCAATTTATGTGCAAAATCATTGTAGCACCTTTCTGAAGTTGACTAGGTAAAAAAAAAAATAGACAAGTGGGTGCAACACGAAATAACCAAGCAAAATGAGCTGAATCGGTTGAACGCATGTTCATCTTTACTGTCGAAAAATGCATCCAGTACAATGCCGAAATGCAAGAAAAATTGAAAATTAAACGTCCTTCTCATATTAATCGCCATGGCTCAATAATTCTCCACGACCGTACAAAACCGTCGCATATTTCATACAAAGCAACTGCAAAATTAAATGAATTAAAATATTAAATTCTGCATCACGTAGCTTATTCACTGGATCTTTTACCAACTAACTTTTGTCCAAACATTCAGAATAGTTTTTACGGTCTAAACAGTATGTGAAATTGAAGGCAATCTGAAAAATTCCACATCAGAGTTTATCTATTCTGCACATCAGAATTTCTTTAAATTAGACATCTATGTATTAAGAAGATATGGTACCCTAAAAATCATTAAACTGTCGAAAAATTTTTATTGGCTTTTTTGATACTCCGAATGTTTAAAAATATGCTTGCAAAATTTTAAAGCCTTACCTGCATTTTTCATTAAGTAATGGAGCAATGTTGGATGCTAAACAGCAACTACCACGCCTACATTTCAGATTATCTGCTAGAAAAGAGCCTGATAAAAATGAATTAATTATATATTTTTCTAATGCGCATCAATGAGATTGACATTATATATGCAGTAATAAATCATTCTAAGAAAGGATTGCGCAATTCATGCAAAAGTTCTAGTTTGTGAATTATTTACTGGAAGATCAAATGGATTTGGTCAAGATATAAAAGTTGTGCGTGCTTTTTGTGATATTATTATGAATGAAAGTAAAACTTCAAAACGGATTCTCCCAAAGCACAAATACTAAATCTTGTTTTGATAACTCATATACTTAAAAATCTAATTCGCAAAGATAAAAAAACTCTAACATTTTTATATATTTGTTTTTGGTGATATATATATATCCCATGTGTGCGAGATTCAACACTTTTATTACTAAAATATTTTAAGATATTTATTTAAACAAATGCACATATACAGTTCTTAGATTTTGATATATTTTACCAATAAATTGCTATTTGATTTTGCTTTCATTCGTGTACAATATTTAACATGCGAAGGCTTTTAAAATCATGGAAATAAAAAATAAATGCATAAACATCTTTTGTACATGTCGTGCATTAGCTTTGAGTATGGAATTAGCTCTGAAGTGTGTGTATTTATTTTTTTTATAATTATTAAGATAAAGTTTTATGAAATATTGATCTTTCATTCGTTTTTTCTATATATTCATTATGGCAGTATACTGTTTAATTGTTCTACATTTGTGCAATTTTTTATGGTAAGTAGTTTTAAATAAGCTAATTAACATTTCATAAAAGTTTCAGACTATTCGATGAATATTATATCATGCTATTCATGGAATGAAAACTTCAAACTCATATTTCTCCATGTTGAATTTTTGTACATATGCTGTTATTCAAAACCTAAGCTTTTTTGATAATTGAAGTATGGGTTTGAAATTTTTATACATGTTCTGAAATGTATGTTTTGTAAAACTGTACATGGAATTAGCTCTAACATGTTTAGTATTTTTTCTAAAAAATTTGAAATTCAAAATTAACGTTTTTTTTGTGGAATTTTTGGAAGTTTAACTATAAAAAAATTAATAAAAAATTAAAGAGCAGCAGCGGAAAAAAACCCATGCACAGTTTTATGTAGTATATTATAAGGTACTTGGAAAAAAATTTTGAAAGAAAAGAGACATATTTAAAAAAGTCTTAGGGATTTAAAAATGCTTAAAAAAGCTTAAAAAAATTTAAATTTTACAAATATTTTGTAGCAAATTAAAAAATTTTTGTATGGAATTATTATTAAATATTAACCTCTATGAAATACAATTAAAACCAAATATCAAATATTAAAAATAAAAAAATTGTGAAGATGGTACCATATCGCCTTAAAATATTACTTGGAAAAATGAATTGAAGCACACAGAGCATATTTTGATTAAACAAACAACTTTTGTTATAAGATATACAGTTTTACATAATCACTTAAAATCCGACATTTCTCACACATACGCCCCAAACTAATATAATAAAATATTCCTTTTAAATGGCAAGGAAAATTTTTTTTTCCCTTGGCACGCTTCAAAAAGTTTCATCCATAGGCGCGTGGCATCTCTCAGATGCATCACCTCATACTTACGTTTGAATATGATTTAATCATATTATTGGGTGAGAATTTTGACAGTAAAATATATTTGACAAAAAATAATATTAAAATATAATCAGAAATTGAGAGATATTTAAACAAAAATCATCAACGAAATAATGGTTAGTTATCACTGTGTCACCACTGTTTACATTTTAAGATTGCAGTCCTCACAAATCATCTTACAATGTTCAAGGTACATGGATTTTTCGTATAATACACACACACAGTACAAAATTTTAATAATTTCTTCTTCATGCCCTGACAAAAAGGAATAGTACCAAGTTGTGTTAACAACTTTTACAAGTTTTTTTTGTCTCACATATTTAACGTGCATAAGTGTCTCTACATTTTGGCCTTTCAGTGGCACCAGGATGTGAGCTCACGACTCAGCAACAGCTGCCAAAAATTTTGATTCATGATAACTCGGCAGCCACATATTGAGTCAGCACAGAGCTTGACTTGAGAACATGATTTTCATTTAAGTTAACAACTGGTGAAGGTGATAGTCAAATATTTTTATTATAGTATTCCTGAAAAATTAAATTTTTATACAAATGTTAACAAAAAATTCAAGATTATTTTTTCCTATATGCTCTGACGGAAAAAGAAATCCCAACACATCAAAAAAGACTTGTGTTAGATAAACGAAATTTGGTGTTCGTGATTATGCATCTGAAAGATGACATCGATTCAAATTTCACACACAAATAGCGCCACTGAAAACTTGCAATTCATGGTTGGTTTAAATGCGTTCTGTAAAGTTCATAAGCACTATTTGTCTGTGGAATTTGACGTATTGAGTTGATGTTAGCCAAGAATGCCTTTAAGAAGACTAAGAAACCATTATCAACAGTTCACCTAGTTTGAACGAGTTCGTGTAATAGGGGTACGAGAAGGTGGATTAAAGTATTTCAAAAAGACTTGGTCGTAATGTATTCACTGAGCATGATTGTCGAGAGCAGTGGTCAAGGTCCTGAAGAATACCGGGTTACTACGTGGAACTACTGAGAGCGAAGACCGTCGTATTCGGCGTACGGCTCTGGCGCATCGTAATGCGTGTGCGGCAACAATTCGAGCTGCAGTTAATACCACAGTGGCACAACAAATAGTTAAAAATCGGTTACTTTAAAGACAACTTCAAGTTAGGCGCCTTTAGCATGTATTCCACTAACTCCAAGCCATTGCCGTATGTGATAGCAGATATGTCAGACCAGAGCTTATTGAGTGATTTAGGGGAGATCTGTTGTTTTTTCTGATGAAAGCCTTTTTGCAGTGATGGCTGTATGTTGGTCAAAAGGAGGCCAGAAGAACACCTGCAACCAAACTGCCTGTGACCCAGACACATTAGATCTTTACCTTAAACCATGGTCTATGAAGTAATTTCCTATGACAGCAGGAGCATTCTCGTGATTATCCCAAACACACTGACTGTAAATTTGTGCACCAGTCTGGTAATTCACCCTATAGTCTGACATTCATGAGCAACATTCAAGGGGGAGTTTTCCAACAGGATAACGATCGCCTTCACACTGATGTTGTAACGCAATGTGCTCTACAGAGTGTTGCCCAGATCTATGTCCAATAGATAAAGTATGGGATATTATTGAACTAAAACTCCAGCAACATCTACATAAAGCACCAACCTTTCCAGTATGACACAAGTACAAAAAGCATGGAACTCCATACCAAAAAGTAACATTCGGCACCTTTATGACACAATGCATGCACGCTTGAAAGCCAGAATTCAAAATTTTGTAGGTTACACTGGCTGTTACTGTAACAGCCTTTCACATTTGAAATTCATTTTCTTGAGCTTAAATTAACCTGCAATCTTGAAAATTTAATCAATTAAACATGTTAATTAGACAATTACATTGTCTAAATTTCATTACTCTACTATAATTTTTTTTGGTCGTGCGATTTTTTTTTTTGTCATTATGCTTATTCTTAATATACTATTCATTTCTACGAATGAGACAATTATTTATAAAGTGATTATTTGAAAACTATAACACGCAGTCTGTAAGGCCATTACTTACAAGGATTTTAATTATTAATCTTAGAGCTATGCTTCACATTTCTAAAATTACCTTCAAATTCAGCTTTGAATGATGAAATTATTCTGAAAAGATAAATTGAGTTTATTGAGGAAAATTTATTTTTTGTGTTCAATGTTTGAATATTTCAAAAATTTTTTTAAAAATTTTTTATTAAATTTTTATTAGAAGAATGATATTAAAACTGATAGTAAAAAATTGTATTCAGACAGCAAATTTGTGCAGACATTCAAAATTATTTAAAAGATGGCTCTTGCAACAAAGAAACTTAAGAAATTTTATCTCACTAATTGAAGATAAGTGTGTATCAATTATCTATTCAATAACGATGATTTATAATAATAAATTTAAGCTTGAAAGAACATGTTTCATTTGTTCTGAATGTGAAACAAAATTTTCTCATCTAGTGGAATGCAATATAATGTATTTCCAACCATTGAGAATTGTCACATTACTTGTAAAATAATCACGTCAAAAATTTCTGACATTAGAATGCGTTAAGAGAGATAAAAAAGTGATTATTCTAAAATATGTTCATATCTCCGGTACAGGAATTTTGTTAAGATTTCCTCTTTTAGTAAAGGAATGACACTAATTATCCATGAATTGTTGCTGCGCAACAAAAGAGTGGATCATTCCTCGCATTCATATAAAGAATATGATTTGAAAAAAAAAATTATAATTAGTATCATTCAACATCATTCGGATAATGATCTCCATTTATAGTATTTATATAATGTAGAACGTCATTCAGAAAAAATATTGATAACTAGCCATGATACATATCGTGAATAAGTGAACACATTTCGTGAACAGGAAATAATATAACGGCCCGACAAACTATTATGTATTTTCATGCATTTTTTCTCTTAACCCGAAACAAAACTCGGTTAGCACGAAAACATTTCTTTTCTGTAAATGAGCAAAATATGAAAAACAGCAGCCGCGCCGGCGAGATTCAAAAGATGTGTGAAATGAAAGATATGTAGTTTCAAATGTTTCGTAGAAGAAGACTAACTTGATATGAAATACCCTCGGAATAGCCTGTGACAAGAGCCATTTTTTTTATCTAAGCTACTTTCACTACAAACAATACACAGAGGCATCTCATCTCTCATCAGTTGGCTTTAAAATTCGGTGGCGAGTATATCGAAGCGTGAGTAAAAATCAGTGAATGTGCCACACGGTTTTTCTCTATTTCAGAAGAATTCTTTTACGAGTACAATGGCAAAGTGCTCAAGGAAAAAGTAAAATGTTATTTTGCTTAAAATGAAGATGGAGCTTCTTAAGGCTGTTGATCAAAAACAGATGTCGAAAATGGAAATTTGTTAAGATTTTAGTATTATTACCTTTTATTATGTTCTTGTTGATGTTTTTGATTCTTTGATTTTTATTAAATAATTCCATACACATATCTATGCTGCAAATAAAAGGTATAATAAACTTAATTTTGTTAAATATATGTTTTTTTGCGATATATCTTAACAAGAAAAACTATTTGAGTCCCCTCAGTCCTGAGTTAAATGATTTTCACTGTATTAAAACTCAAAATTTCACGAAATTTAATATTTCAGCAAAAAGGAATAAAGAAAATTAATAGATATAATTCGTCAGATGTCTTAAAGCTACTTTATCGGAGAGGAATAAAGGTTTTGAAGATCAAAGAAAGAAATACATGTCTATGGAGGAATTTGAAAGATCAAACACAGTTTTTCTCGCTTGAGAATAGTAATCCTTAAAGTAAAAAGAGGTTCCGCTTTTTTTCTTGCTTAAAGCCTTTAAGCAACAGTTTTTAACTTTTAAGTCTCTAAGGATCATTCACAACAATTTATTTCCATAGAACGAGAGTCAATGGTTGTATTTTACTGACTGTTATTCAGTTTTTGTATGATTAAATGCAAGTTTTAGTTTATTTGTAAACAAAATGAAGCCTGAATTACTTACATGAATATATTATTATGATTTGCGTTATTTTATATGCAACGTAAAACTGTTTATTCATGCCAATTATCAATTAGCATTAATTTGACATCTTCTAGTTTGTTTTTTATTCCAAATCATTTGTTTGAATATTGTTCACTCTTCAATTTTTTTTCTTTCCCTCTTTACAAAACATCTCTTGTCGTTCAAAGTTTCTAAATTTAAAATTTCACGAAAAAGATTTATTTTTAGACGCATGTCAATTTAAAAAGATAGAAGATAAGAAGATATCATTGTTAAAGCATTTACTTTTTCTTTTTAAATTCCAACCTAAAATTCGAAATTGTTAAGTATGGAATGATAAGGTGGAACTTTTGCAAAGATTTGTACAAAACACACTGGGAGAAGAGCCCTACTTCTCAAATATACCCAATCAAACAGGCATCTCATATAATGCAGATGCACTCGATTGTGTCTTCTGTGTCATAGTTACGAAATCCGGTTCCATAATATATATTCTATAAATACATACTCGTAAATCTGAAACGTGGAAGGGGCATATAAATTAATACACATAAGCATTCTATCGAAGACAGTGAGCGGATAAAGGGAAATCTAGTTTTCTGTATAATTGATAAGAGAACTGATTTCCGTGAGTGGATGTGTTGACGACTTCATATTATGGGAAATCTAAGGGAATCAAATTTGTTAGAAAGTCGGCTCTGGTGGCTTAAAGATAGCGTGCCCGCTTCGCAACCCTAAGGTTGCGGGTTCGACCACGACAGGAGTAGATTTTCTGGATGCGAAAATCGTACGCACGCATGTCATATGATTATGTAGCATGTAAAAGATCTTTTAAGTATCAATTTGGCTCCGGTACTCTCAGCAAAATTAAATCACGGCAATATTTAGCGTCCGACGTGATCTTGAACTAAAGAATTAACTCAAGCGTCCAAATTTGGTAACGAGGCCGTCACTAGATGGTGCCACCATGAAAGAGCTCTCACATTACGAGACTTGCCGGGTCTCCATGGCTAAGTTGCTAAAATGCAGTCCCATTGAGAAAAAAAATTAGTCAGAAAGACGAGGGACTCTTGCAATGACCTATCGGTAGAATAGTGGTCTAAGGACCCATGGGTAGCGGGTTCCAACCTTGTACTTCCAAAATCATATTGAACTTGCGAGGATGAGAGGAATAATTTGGCAAGCATCGTTATTTTCACCGACACTCAAATATCAGCTCCAATTATGATTTACAACATATTACTTCTAGTGAAATCCGTCTGCAGCAGATTTTGTAAACCTTCTTTTCAGTCTGTCGCTTATTGATTTTGTCTGGCTTCTAGTAAAGTCTGTTGCCAATAGACCTTTTCTATCTCCAAGTAAAGTCCGTTACCAGTACACTTTATGTTGCCTTTGGTGTTGTGCAAATTCTGAACCAAAACTCAGTTAAAAATATTGTTTGCTGCAAAAGTGTTTGAGAAATATATTAGCAATTTCCTCTTGAAACTTGGCTATGAAAGGTTGTGGTACTCAAATTTTGTTTTGATACTTATATTTTACCCTACTCAGTAAGAGGATTTTGCCACGCAGTCAAATTTTCTGCATAAAGTTTTCTTTGTTTGGTGGAAATGATTCATATTTGCAATTCATTTCAAACATCACTATCCACGAAGGTGTTTTAAATCCCAAGTCCAATAAATTAGTTTTTTTGTTTTCCATAGCAGAGGCTGAATTGTGTCAAGAAGAATTAGGTTTCAAAATCATCACTTGGTTTGGAGCTTACTTCAAGAAAGCGAGTCACCAGATAATGGCTCGTCTTAGTTATTTGATCATGGCGTGAAAAACAAAAAGGCAATTTACGTTGAACAGAAAAACAGCAGTAGATTTAATACTTCATCCGTTTACCCAATGATTATCAATACCACGTTATTCTTAGAAAATTTAGATAGATTTTATTAATATTTATTTCTTATAATTAAAAGAACCTAATTGAATGACCACAATAAAGAAATATATCTGTGAAATTATTCATAATATATGAAAGCATTGCACTAGCAGTGGTATGAATTGATAAATTTACAAAAAAAGAATTCGCTTTATACTCCTTATTGTTATGTTTTTCTTGAATCTCTCAATAATTAAATACTTTTATTTATTTTTGTTGAAAAGTATCCAGATATCTTTAGGAGAGAATGTGGTTTCCTTAAAATTTAATTCATTATGCTTTGCAAGCGAAACATGTTGTGCTTATTCTTATTTTACTCAGCTTTTATCCTACTACAGCACGCTAAGGATACTTTCGGTGATAAGTTATTGGTGACGGAGCCGCGGAAGACCTGTGGTGACCTTGAGTGCTGATTTGGGTGCATTGATGTTTGAACTGGCCACCTTCAGGTCCAAAGCTATGCCGTGCATGCCTTAGACTAGTGATCATCAAACTTTTTCTACTCACGGAACCCATAGAACTTTAATGTGTTTTCGTGGAGGTCCGTACACACATACTAAGAAGAATATATCTCAAAATATTTAAATTGAATCAACATGCTCTGTATATATATTTTATGTAAAACCAGTTAAAAAAGTATTGCATTTATAACTAAGAAATTCTAATCTAATTTTTTAATATAATTTACTTATTAGTAATATTCATTTGTGATCAAAGTGAAACCTATCCATGTATTACATTAGTAACCACTGGCGTAGCTAGTCATAAGTGGGCCTTATATCAAAATTCCTTAAGAGCTCTTTTCTAGATCTCTTAATATTTTACAATTTTTTGCTTGCGCATTTTGGGGCCCCGTATTATTGATACGATGATAGATACACCCTATAAGTAAATGGAATCTGAAGGGCATTAAAATGTTTATATCTGTGTAAGAAAACGGTATATATATATATATATATATATATATATATATATATATGGTTTTGAAACTTATATCACTACTGCAGATAAAATGCTGTATAATATTATACAAAACTTCATCAATAAGCAATGTAATAAAGCTATAATTAAAAATAGTAAAGATGTTATAGATTTTTTTAAAATTAAAATATTTATTCGGTTCATAGTTATGACTTTGAAGATCTTTTTAATTCTATTGATATCAATGATGTAATTAGGGTGATTTTAAATAATCCTAGTAATTATAACCTTAATATTAATTTACAAAAATTTAGAACTCTAATAGATTTAATCTTAAAAGAAAACTACATTAATTTTAATGGCTCTCTGTACAAACAAACCAAGGGTTTGCCTCAAGGTGGCCCTGCTAGCAATAGTTTGGTAATTTTTATTTACACTTTTACGAAAATAATTATATTATTAATAATGATTATTACATATTTAGATACATAGATGACCTAATTATTGTTTGTAAAAATAATAATTTAAACCCCAATATTACTTTTTATCCGAATTATTTAAAGCTAGTTAAAATTAATAGTAATCCAGTTAAAACTAATTACTTGGATGTATCATTGAATGTTGTTGTTGTCGTGTCCTTCCCGCAGGGAAGGAATGAAAGTTGTCATTGCCTGTGAGACAGGTTGGATTTCTTAACGATAGATGGCGACACCACCTACCTCCACCTCAACAATTTTGGCATGGAACTGAAGGGAAGGGAAATATTCTCCAGCCCCCTGCACTCGTGGTTTCTTCTGCGACCGCCCAAAAGACTTTCGGACCCACTGATTTAACGAGTACTTACTCCGTATATACTCAGTGGTATTTAGTGGCATCGGGCATCTAACCCAGGCCCTCAGGTCTGGAGTCCGATGCTCTAACCATTAGGCTACCCACGGCCCTCGTATCATTGAATATTAAGGACTATAAATTACATAAGAGATGATTTTAATTTTATTTTAACTAGCAATATTTATGATAAAAGATATGATTTTAATTTTAACATTCTTATAGTGCATTACTGGAATTCTAATTTATCTATATCTATATATAGAAATATTATTTTCAAATATATTTAACGTAATAACGCATTGGTTAGTGATAAATTCAACATATATTTAAATTTTAATAACTCGATTAAACATTGTATGGAACATAGATACCCTCCTAAATTTATAAAAAATTACTAACAGTTAAATAAAAATATGTTATTAGTTGTACAGTTAATCGATAGATGGGGCCTCAAGCTAAGTAAATTAACAATATTATATTTTATTTAAAATGAATTGTACATGTCTGGGAGGTACTTTTATTTACTGTAAATTTTAAAACAGAATAATGTGTGTATATATAGTATTAAAGTTATTTTATCAAACCTTAATAATTTTATGCGTTGCTGTTACTGTCTATTGCCCAGGAATATGTTTTGATATACACGTGGTAAGTCTTTATCTAATAGTTTTAACTGATTTAAAATATTTTAGTAATTATTACAGGCTATAATATATTATCGTTTTACATTAATAGATTATGGTTTTATTTATAATAATAGTTAAACTACTTCTCTAGAAATTTCTTGCTTTCCCTATGGCTCACTGTATTGGCAAATTCAGGTGAAGGGTGGCTGGCCGAAAAACATTGTTTAAACCTTCAATCCTGGTTCCTAGAACTACTGTGGCTAAGACTATTCTATCATGATTATAGTTACCTTGGGTTTATAACTATTTTTGTAATATATATATTGTATGAGAATTTACAACAGAACATTCAGGAGCTGTTCTTGCTTAAATTTAACACAGGATATGTTGCTTCCTTTTCTACATTATAGGTGGTTTTTTCTCCACAAATGCAAAAAATATGTATTTTCTTTAAAAACACTATTTAGTTTTGCAAGATAGGGCTAACTAACGAGTATAAAATTATCTCGTGGAACCCAAGATAGTAAACAATAGAATACTAACAATCTAATAAAAAGTATATATATAAAGATAAAAAGTTCCTAGAGAGTTTCTTTTATTATATTATAGTAAAAGTTTAAAAAGTATTCCAAAATAAAGATATTGTATAAAACTAAAATTTTCGGTTTTAATTAATAGGGTGATGTTTAAATACTTGTAATTATACAAACTTCAGAGAACGTGCATCCATTTTGCATACATATTTATGTTTCCTTTCAATGTTTTATTGTCACTCGTGGAACCCCTGGGTATGCCTAGTAGAACTCCTGGGTTCCGTGTGACATATTTTGAAGACCACTGTCTTAGAGGAAAGGAAAGCGTATTCGGGCCAGTCGTTAAGGGCTTTTTATTGCTGCTTTTTTGTTGTTAGTGGCTTGCAGAAGGAGGCGCGCGGCTGCTTATCCTCTTCCTAAAGAAGAAAGGTTTTTTTTTTGACTTTCTGAACGATACTGAGAGAAGGTTGTTTTTCCAGCCAATCACTGCAATTGTTATATATCTACAGTAGGTTTGAGTGTCGTTCGAACGTTTTTCCATTGACGTTGCGGGAAATCTCTTGTTGAGATAGCGGATCTAGTTGACTCGTGTGCCGTTGCCGTTTTGAATCACTTGTCTTGATTTATTGAGAATGTCTTAGTAAGACTCTCTACTGAATGAATGCATAGCCAACTAGTATCGCGTTAGGCTATGCTGCCATCTAGTGTCCGATTCCTGCGTCCCCACTTTGGTGACAAGCCGTTGGCGACGGAGATGAGGAAGACCCATGGTCACCTTGAGTGCAGCTTCGGTGTAGTACTATTTGAACTCGCCACCTTCGGATCTGAAGTTACGCCGTACATGCCTTAGACTACTGGGACGAAAGGAATCCCTATTTGGGTCAGTCGTTAAGGGCGTTTTATTTTTGTTGCAGAATTGCAGAAGGAGGTACCACTGCATACACTTTTAGTCTCAATATGAAGAGGAAATATAAAAGAAATTTTAAAGTTTTACTTTTAAGAGCACCATGAAATTTTTTTCATTCCATTAAAATAATTTCCATTGATTTATTAAGTTACATGTGATACAGATCGGTCAATGATATTGTTTCCAATTACTTCCATTTTTAATATGTGTAGAAAGCAAAATGTGTAGCCGAGTGATCCACACTTTTATGAACGTTACTCTCTGAATTAGCACAAGAGTTATTCGAAATTGATTTTTTGAAATAATGTAAGTAATAGTAGGGATTAAAATTTCTGTGTCGGTTATTCTATTCCATTGATATATCTTATAATAAAAAATTAGTTCTTAATAATGTGTATGTGTTTCCAGATTTAGTTTTTATTTACTGTTTGTTTGATATTTGTATCAATTCATATTTTCTTACTCGTGTTTATATTCGCAATACATAACACAGAGTGAAATCATTCACATATAACAAAAAGCAACTAACTAGCATTTAGTTTTTTTCTCTACATAATGAAAAGAAAAGAGTTTTAAGACATTCTTCTTCTTTCATTTTAAAACATCTTAAATCTGTTTACAAATCTAAGTTATATAACAAAAACTGAAATTCTTTGGAATAAAGATTGAAATGATAGTTGCATAAAACTTTGATTTAACACACATATACATAATCCCTGTGATCCCATTTTTTAATTCTCTATACCGTTTTATTTTTCTAATTATGCATTTTGACTGAAAAAACATCTAATTCATAGAGTTTTTTTCAATAGGTACAAAATAATAGATCCTTCTTTGTTAGATTATATCGGTAAACAATATAGAAATTAATTTGGGAACTGCAGACAAATTACTCAAAAATTGCCCGGAATCTAAAGTCCATTTTTTTTACCAAATTGGTATCAATTTTTCCTATCTAACATCTATAGCTTCCCTGAAAAAGTAATGTGAAATATTAAATTATAAGCAACATCTCATTTATTATAAATAAAGTGTTAGCATAGCTTTCGGAACTTTGTTCAAATTAAAACGAATATCTTTTATTCCCTAGTTATTTATTTCATACACAATGCATATTACAGAATACAAATAGTTTCTGAGTTCTGTATCTTCCAAACTCTGACATTTTAGAGCTTCAACCTTCGATCAATTAATGAGATGAAATTCCCTTTGATAGCAATCGTTAGTTACCGTCACCTAAATGAATTATAAATCATTAAAGGAGAAATAGTTAAAACTTTAACATTGTCACCCGACCCTAAAAGTAATTCCTTTCTCCCTAAATTCTTCATTATTACTTAGTTTTCTGAATATTAATTAATTTGGCTGGAGATTTATGTCACCCAAAGATTCAAGAGAAGTTCGAAGGTTTGTAATTAGTTTAATCGGATTAAAGCTTTTTGAAAATTAATTTTGGTAACCACAAACTCTCTTTTACAATCATATCAGCTCAATTATATAAAATGAGCAGCATTCTTTCGTGTGTGTTTACAGGTATTGATTCTCGTGGAAGAGTCGCTAAATTATTGCACATAATAATTTATAATTAAAGTGTAGGTTTAAAAATACGATTTCATAGTCTTGCAGAATAATTATTCTACAAAGTACGGAGGATTTGGTGTATATTGCGTAAGATTTACATTACCCACACATGAGTTGCTTAGATAAGCGGTTTTTAAACTTTCGATCGCCCTCCCTCCCTCTTTTATGTATCAGGGTGACATCGTGGACCCCCCAAGATTTTGAATATCCCCCCGACTTAATATTCTTGATCAAAATACAAGTTCTAGTGGAGTTTCTTCATTGGGGACTGTTTAATAATGTATTCTAGTATGGCACATCTTTCAATTTTTCCACGAGGACTTTCAGGTTCTGTAAAAGAGAGAAATCTTAACGTTACATGAGAGACTCTGCGGATCACAGTTCAAGAACCACTGAATTAGATTTTCTCCTTCGTCAATTTGAGCTCTTTCAAAATCTGCAAGAATGCCTTTTACACTTTAATATATTAACAAACATAATTTTAATGAGCATTTCTAATTCTTGGTAAATCTATTTTTTATGTTTCCTGTACCAATCACAGTAAATTCTACTCGCAACTATTGAAACGTTGTTCAGCAGAAAGATGCTTTAAAAATCTATGATTCTTGAAATTTCTAATGCATTGAACTTTTTCACTAAACTTCTAACACTTCTTTTTCATTGAACTTCTAACACACATTTTTATCTAAGCGCTTTTTGATGCTTTTTTATAGACCTTTCTTTAGAACATTCCCTTTTGTTATAGTTTAAGTAGAGCGGAAATAACATCTCAAAAATTTAATTCTGTTCAGCAGATATTCAATGAAGTGGAAGAAAGGAATGGGTCTTTTAGTGATATTAGGATTCGAACCCAAGACTGGACAGAAAGAACGCCAGTCCTGAGTTCACAAACATGACCTCTCAGCTAGTGTGGTTGCACTACATATTTTAACCCTTTCACGCCTAACGAGACACATACGTCCCAAGCAAATTTCAAAAAATTCTTTTGGGACAGAACGCTTCTCTGTCTAATTGGAGACTTCCCCACCAGTCCTGCCAATATTTTTGAAGGTATTTTCCCTCACAGAGCATAGATGGCACTACCATACAAAATGCGATACCCGCTTTTTTGAAGTGTTGTAGCAGCTCATTCCATACTGTACGAACGTTGGGAAAATATCGCCTATTTTCGATTAAATTTTGATTGATCCATAAATCTAAGGCCAGATAAGTTACTCACGAAGCGAAACACCTATAATAAACTGGTAAGTGGAAAAATTTTACTTCCGTTTTCATTATCGGGACATATGTGTCCCTCTCGTCTTGGATAGTGGGAACACATTGTCCCAACAGTCCTATGTGATCATGATGCTAAGTACGCAAAAGTAAATCGCACCATGAAAGATGGAAGCAAAGAAGAATTTGAGTGCCCTGTGGCAATCGAGTTCTACAACAAAATCATGGGAGGTGTAGACCTTGCAGACCAAATGACAAATGTCTATGGATTAGATCGAAAATCTTGCAAGTGGTGGAAAAAAGTAATTTTTCAACTATTGATGAGTGCAGTGGTGAACTCATGGATTGCGTACTGCGAACTCAAACATCGAAAAACCCCACTTCTTGATTTCATTGTACCTTTTGCAGAAGCCTTGATGGCATCCTGGAAAGCTCAACGCACAGTATCAATGCCGTAGAGGAACTGGACACCCATCCAAAACACCACGAAACTTACTCAGTGTTGTTGACCATCTGCCAGTAACAACAAAAACACGACGGCAGGCAGTGCGTAAATGTGCAGAAGAAAAGAAGGAATCACGCACTAAAATAATGTGCACGATGTGCAATGTCAGATTGTGCATTGATTGTTTCAAACCGTACCATTGATAATTAAATTTTTACGACTAGAAAATCAATATTTTTTTTTTTACAAAATTACTCATTGAAGACTACTGGGACACATATGTCCTAGCGGTCAGGACGGATGGGGCATATATGTCCCGGTCCTAAATCAGTGTTGAAAATGTTCCTAAAAATATAACGTCTTAGTCATCTAGTGTGCCCTACTCACAGTTTATGCTACCAAAATTGTTCTGTTGTAAGAAAAAAAACTCGTCGCGAAAGGGTTAAGACAACGTGGAGAAATTCAATAAAGTAAAATTATGCAAAAATTCGCCTTTTACACGATATATATGCTTCCGTAGAATACGCGTAAAAATAGGTTAAAAAATAGATTCCATCTATGCAAAAATGGGTATAAAGTATGGGTTTAGTCCATAGAAATATGACAAAATAATATAATGACACTAAAACGTCCGTCGGTGTCCATTGGACACCAGAGCCTGTTTAGTTTGTTCTCCTCGTATTTTTGCAAGGAATTTGGAATTTTTTGTGACTTTTAATCATTCTTCATGGTGATTATACAGAGAATGTTTTGTGGTTCTAGGTTAATTTGGAGAGATTTTACAACTAAATATACCTAGAACGTCCGCTGGTGTTGTTTCACCACCAAGGCAATATATCATTATAAATAGATGTCGTTCAGCAAAAGATAGTTCACTAAGTAGATACCATTAGTAAAACAAACTTTCGGATGTAATATCACACATTTATTTGACCATGAATGCAGTGTTATTGGGTTCACAGCCGAAATTAGTCAGTTATACTAAAATGAATGTGTCTAAGTGTTTCGTTATATAGCATTTGCTTATCCACTCACAAAAAAATTTCATTCGGTTTTCGAATCTTGTGCAGAAAAAACACCCTAAAACGGTGGTGGTTAACTGTCTTGCTCTAATTTAGATTCCAATGAAAGCATAAAATTGAGTGAAAGTGATTTCGAAGAATATGAAGAAAATGCAGAAGAAATTGATAACATTCCAGTACATCCTGATATATATATCGCTAGGGATGTCACAGAATGGATACCACATAACAGTAATGTTCCTCGCATATTTGCGACAAAGCAGTGGCCCAACAAACTTCGCTAAACATAATGTCAACGTCAGATTTTTTATGAGGGAAAGGGTCATAGTATATGACAATTACATGAAATTATATTAAAATGTCTTAAAACTAAACCCTCTGAACAGTATTCCTACAATTATTTAGTTATTACAATTATTTTATGCATCTTATATCGCAGTGTCGAAACAACACCGGTTGACATTTAAGGGTAATCGAAATCCCGGACGTTTCTAATGATAAACCAAAATTTTTCATGTTTGAACTTTAAACATTTTATCACATAAAGAATGTACTTGAATCAAAAAGGAAAGGAGGACATGTCACTAGTTTATCAATACAAAAATTAGGCAAAATAATAAGAGTTACACATAAAAAGATTTTATTCGTAGTTACTTTCTGATAATAATACACTTGCATAAGACTCCAATATTGTTGCTATCACAAAAAATTACTTGGTAATCGCCTTCGTGCTTCATTGATGAAATTCTTTCTGCAATCAGTTGGAGTTTCGAACACTAGTTTATTGTCTGCTTGTCGTGTATCGTTCTTAATTTTCTTATTCATCCATGTACCTTGTACGCCATATTTGTATCGTGAGTGCGATATTTTGACATTAGCAAAGTAAACAAAATTCCATATTAAGATTATATAAAAAAAAAATTTGGAGAATTCTCACAAATAGAAATCACCAACGTTCCAGCTGTAGAAAAGTACAAGTAAAGCAAAATTTTCTTTTTAGAATTGGCGTGTGTTGAATCAAAATAAGTTGTGTAAAAAGAGAGTTGATTTCTTCTATATATAATTCGTGCTAAATCAAAACTGTGTAAATGAAGTTCACGTAAAAATAGAATTGGATAGAATTTATAGCTTTTAAGGTACAATATCAACATGATATTTCAGTGAATATTTCAAAAAAAGATGTACAATTGTAGCAGCGAATTTAAGCAAATAAGTGAAAGCAAAATGAATGACAATTTTCGGTAATGATCATCGAATTAATTAAAACTGACTGTGAAACGAAATTTAACAAGTATTTTTCTTTTCTAATGGACTACATATCGGCAACTAAAATTTTGCAAACACAGCAAGTCTTCAAATGGGAAAACTATACTATAGTGGCATCATCGAGTGGCGGCCTTCGATACCAAATTTTTACGCTTGAATTAATTATAATTCAAGCTCTAAATGAATGCTAAATATTACTGTGATTTAATTTTGCCCAGAGTAACAGAGCTAAACTGATAATCAAGAGATCTTTTGCGTACCACTTAATCATATGACAAGCGTGTCAACAATTTTCGCATCTAGAAAATCTATCGACTTCAGCCGAGATCGAACCAGCAACCTCAGGCTTACGAAGCGGCAATTCGTATTTAATGTAGAAAATTTATTTCCCACAATAAAAAATAGAAATATGAATCTTAAAAATAAGTTAAAATGAACAAATAAATAAGAAAGGTTGTATATATAAGTGAAAGGCGAAATTATATACTGAAATTTTACATTTGATAACTAAATACAACTATTTGGTTCATAAACTGAGAAAAAATCCCACATTCGAGGAATTTAACATATACAATGCTATTTTTAAAAAAATGCAACACCATGAACGAATCATCAGAATTAAATGAACTTTGCACCAAATATCATTTATAGGATGTTACGTAAAATAGTAAAGTTTCAGATCCACCACTCATACATGGCGTACACTACAAACTCTGAACTGATGCTGAAAGCGTATAAATAGAGAGCTGTGGCAAGACTTTGAAAATGTTAATGATTATTTGTTACTTGTGAACGTTTAGTGAGACCTATATAAGTATGCTTCCACTACGAAATAAGGAGAAATTACAATAACTTACGAAGTTTGAACGGGGGAGGATTGTTGGCCTTCGAGCAGAAGGATTTTTCAAGAGGAGCTCGTGTGCAGCGGAACAGTTCTACAGTGATGCGAGTTTGGAAGCAGTGGACCAACGAGCACAGAACAATTCGAAAAACTGGCAATTGATGCCAGAATGACCGTACAGCTTTCTCCAGGCAGTTGGTAGCACATTGGTCTACTGCTACAAGTGTACTAATGTCGGCTTCGTCAATTCGTCGACGTCTGCTGCACAGTGGATTGCTTGCAAGGTTGCCTTTATACAGGATCCCCCTCACGGCAAACCATCGACGGCTGCGTCTGCAATGGGCTTATGAGCACAGAGCCTGGCATGCTGATTGACACCAAGTTGTATTTTCAGATGAATCACGCTTCAATTTATGGGACCATGATGGCCGCATTCGTGTTAGACGCTATGACGGTGAACGCTGCCTTCCAGAGTGCGTTATCGAACGACATAGTGGCCTAACACCCGGATTTATGGTTTGGGGTGCAAATTCATATCATGGACGAATTTGCACCCCAATGAATTCAATTTGCTACGAATTGAGGGTAATCTCTATAGCAACAGTTACGTTGGTGAAGTGCTACAGCCCGAAGTCGTTCCCTTCCTTCGAGGCATCTCTGGAATTAGCTTTCAGCAGGATAATGCACGCCCACATGTTGCAAAAACTGTTCGAGACATCTGCTCAGCCCAACATATGCAACCTCATCCTTGGCCTGCTTATTCGCCGGATATGTCGCCTATTGAGCACGTGTGGGGTTTGGTTGGTCGGCGTCTCGCTCGTGATCCGCGTTCTGCCGCTTCAAAAGACGAAATTTTGCTGCGCATACAAGCAATATGGACTTCTCTTCCACAAGTATACATTCAAAATCAGTTTGATTCCATGCCACGTCATATAGCAGTACTTATTGCAGCGCGTGGTGGCTACACCAAATAATGATTTCGAACACTTAAAATTGTTGTTTTTTTTTGCTTTGAAAATTTTGTCATTTATATGTACTAATACAAGTTGTTTGTTCATTAAATTTCCTTTAATTCTGATGATTCCTTCATGGTGTTGCATTTTTTACAAACAGCAGTATAATTACAAAATAATATTATTTTAGAAATAATGTACAATTTGTTTGAGAATAACAATAGTTGAAATTAGAAACATAGACTTAATATTAACAGTATATAACTTCACATCCCTTATTTTAAGAAGAAAGTATTTTAAGTGAAATTCTTAATTACATTTCACATTAAATTCCTTCTGAGAAATGTAACAGCTGATTTATCCTAAGAAGAAAGCGGGACGCTGACTAATTCTAGTTAATGAATTTGAAAGCTTGTAAACTTTAAAAAGAGAAATACTTAACATTCTAATCCTAAAGAACTTTTATTTTACATTTTTAATTTATCGTGCCCTTCGGAATTCAATTAATTATGTTTAAATTCCACAAAAGCTTTTGATTCAGGCAAAAAAGAAATTTAGCTATTCTGCATTGATATTATTCATCAGAGGTCTTTAAGAATACTAAAGAAATTGAAGTCCTTTGTTGTATTCTTAATATAAAGGGTGCTGTTAGGAAGAAATATAACATAACTATCAAAGTTCTCTCAAAATGCTCTTCATTTCAAAAATTCCCTTACTAAACAGTATGTAATACACTCATTTAAATAATACAAAAGGTTTTACAGCTATAATTGTACAGAAATATATCAAAAATTTTCTAGATATTATTAATTTTTAGTTTAGCAATTTAGTTTATTATTATTTAGTAATTATTTTTAATATCTCAAGCTTTTCTATATCAGGCTTTTAACTTAGATAACCGATTTTAACAATGACTTATTTACGGGTTTTTGATTCGAGCAGCAAGCAAAGCATTTTTCGAAAGTGTTGTATTGCATCAGAAATAACTTCAAAACATATATCACTCATATTCCTTATCTTATTCGCTAAAAAATATAAACAGAAATTTAAAAAAAATGGCAAGCCTTAAAGCTGCTCTACCGCCATGAGGTGGTCGTCATTCTGTTGACTGACGCATCTATCTTTCTCGTATCAAAATTTTAAATAAACTATTTTTAATACCCATACCATTATTATTTTTCATTTAGTATTTTATGCAAACACACTATATAAAATACAGTGGTTAGTACATAGTTAAATTGCAGTTAATTCCCCGAATTAAATTAAATTTTGTTTACACTTGATAAAAATTAGAAATTTGCACATATACAGTTCTACTTTAAACAGAAAAATAAATCTCAATGCAGAAACGAGATGAGAGAAAGAATAATGAGGAATGGAGAAGATGCTCATAATGTTCTACTTAGACTTCACGTAAGAGCTTCTTGAATTTTCTTTGGTGTGTGGCAACCACCACGGGTGTAGCAATAACGCATGCAAAGTGGAAAATGTTTCTGTTACAAAAACCAGAGCATCGACTTCATATCTAATTGAAATAACGAGATCAACTAATTATCATTTCTACGAAAACTTCTGGAACACTCCTAATGCATTTCATGGGAAGTCGGATTATGGGATTAATAATTTCTTTCTTCCCTATTAGCGACCCTCTTCATGAACTCTATCTCTAATCAGAAGGAGACATCTCTATCATTGAACTAGATCATACCTTTCTAAAGATAGATATAAAAATTAATTGTGAACTAAAATGTTACATAAGATTTATTGCAATATCTGAAATTGCCGCATAAAATTGTGTAATCAAAATGTCTACATATTTATATATTTTCAGTGCTAAGTGAACAAATGAAAGTCGAATGACATTATGACAGTAATCCAATAACAGATTATTAAGCTTAATTTACCAATATACATATATATAAATCTTTTGGTAACAAGTTCGAATCTCAAGAATTTCAAGATCTAAGCGTGGAAAGAGAGTTGCAAGAAACAGCACTACTCTTAAGAGGTCTGTGTTGGAGTTAGCTAATATATAAATTTGATGATAACTTTAATACAGGCTTAGTTAAATCTTTTATGTTTGGAATGAATAAAACAAAAATTAAAATTATGACAGATATTTTAAGCAGATGTAAGTTTTTGGATTCCCATGGTATGCATATGATTAGAGATCTTAATAATTATCTAGTACAAAAAATGAATATCAAATTAGATGCAGTAGAAAATTACACTACAGAATATTGTACCATGTTATTTATGAATAAATCATTTAACAAAATTAATTTTCAGGTATAATTCAGAAATATCAATCCTTTTTTCCTATTAAAAATATTATTATTAAAAAGGCTTTCAAATATAACAAGAAACTTAGCAGATTTATTTTCAATTATAATCAAGTTTCGGAGCTCCTATGTCCGGAGCAATGTAAATGCTATTTATATTGTGATTATATCGATAAATATCATCAGCACGTTGTCCCTGGAGACCGTGGCATTGTAAAAGATGATTTATTGAGAAATTTTATGGAAAAAGGTACTGGCTTTAGACTTATGATCACAAAAAATAAATCCAACGTTGTAAAACAAATCACAAGATATTTGGATACTTTCTACCTTAAAATGGCTATTAAATACGGAATGCCGATAGAAGCATTCAATCAGTTTAGATCTCTTGTAGCAATAGAAATTGGAAAATTGGATTTCAACGTTGAAAATGAAATTATGTATAAAGACCTTAAAGTATCGATAGATAATATTCAAAAGTATTTCGTGATAACTTATGTTCATAAAGTCTCTGCTAATTATGCAATAATATGTAAATATTTTTATAGTAAACTATTAAGTGATCATATTTTAAAGAATAATGCGTTTCAAAAGTCGATTCACAACAATAGAGAAGATGATAATCGTCTTTTGGCTTTAAACAAAAGATTAAATATTCATCTCAAAACTATTAAATACCCACGAATTTTTTTAACACCAAAATTCCACAAAAGCCCAATAAAATTCCGTAGTATTACTAATGGGTATAATACATATATAACAAAGTCTGGGAAGATTTTGCAATCCCTTCTTCAAAATACTATCGATAGCTTTCAACACACAGGAATAATTAAAAATAGCTTAGAGATTGTTAGTCACGAGGGATATGACAGTTTTTTCCATGCACAGCTTTGACTTCGAGGACCTTTTTAATTCTATTTATATAGATGATATGATTAGAGCTCTACATTTAATTTATAATAAATATGAATTGCATAATTCAATGAAAAAGGAAAAATTTGATATCCTGATTAATCTTGTTTTTCAAGAAAATTTCATAGCATTTCATCAGAATCTTTATAAACAGATCAGAGGATTACCTCAGGGTGGTCCTGCCAGTAATAGTTTAGCTAACATGTATTTACATTTTTTTAAATTGATCATATTTTTAATGAATCTTTCTTACTTTATCGTTATACAGATGATATAATAATTTTTGGTAAAAATAGTGAATTCATACCAAATATTATGTTCTACCCTGACAATCTCAACCTTCTTAAAACTAATTTTAACTCTAATATGGTTGAATTCCTGGATTTAGACTTGCATCTTATTGACAATAGAGTAGTCTGTAACATTTTTGACAAAATAGATTCTTTTAGTTTATATGTAATTAAAATTCCTGTTTGGAACAGTAATTTGCCTCTATCAATTTACAGAAATATTGTTTTGATTTTTTTACTTAGGAATGATAACTTAACTACCAACAAAATAGATAAATTTAATAATATCAAGAAATTCTTCCAATGCTGCTTAGATCATGACTATCATTTTACCTTCTTAAGAACATATATTCATCACAAATACATTAATCGTCTTGCTACTTCTGATTAAAAAACCACCACACGACAATAGGATCTCAAATTCAGCATATTAGTGGTTTTGCTATGAAGATTCTGTTTTAACACTCTTCACACCAGTTTATATTTTTTCCACACCCTTCTTAAAAATCTTATAAAAGGAAAAATTTCTACATTTTTGGCAACCAAACCAAATTTCTACATTTTGACAACCAACCAATTTTCTACATTTGTGACAACCAACCAAGTTATAGCCTACCAAAGTTGATTGTAATCTTTCTTGGCGTCTTCCTTACAAGCTGGTATAGAGGATGTGTTTAAGTGCAACTTAGATTTTTATCACAACATATAAAAGCTTTCCATCGGTTTCAAGACTGTTTGATCTCCTGGAATAAGCTCTGTGAGCAGAAGTTTTGAAAAATCTTTTTGGAAGAATCCATTTATTGGGTAATTCTTTTGATATTTTTCTGCTTAATTATTTTGGGAGAATTTTTTGCTTAATAGTAGTCGGTTGTTCTTTCATATTTCTATGATATTTTTTATACTTTGGATTTTTTATACTTTGAATTTTTTATACTTAGAATTTTTATACTTTAAATTTCTATTTATTTTATTTTGGTCGTTCCTACCGAGTTGCAAAGGGGGGAGGTTGGCGCCTTCAAACTAGTTTAACCCCACTTATTCGGTCCTATGTCCGAAATTGCGTTTTGACTTGCTAGGTTCTTATTTGTATTTCATTACATTTGATCTTCATTTTTTTATTAAGTATTTCCTGTTATGTTCTATATTTTATATAAATTTCTTCCATATATATATATATACTGCTGTCCAAAAGTTAAGCATAATTGTAATAATGTGAATGAAGAAGGAACTGTAAAATAGAATGACGGGAAACGTGGTATGCGAGTGTAAAATGGTTATAAAATAAGAAAGCAAACCAAAAGAATGATAATAATTAGTTTTATTATCCAAAGTAGCAGTTTGAAAGAAAACTGAGCATAGAAAGGATTCACACTTTAAAGAAAGAATGAAAGAAAACATTAAAACAAAAGTAATGCTGCAGTTTAATAAGGCGTGTGGTCACCTCTGACAGCCAGGCAAGCTGCACGGCGATTTACTATACTTGCTATGAGATGATGAATGAGTTGTGGGCTCAAACGGTTCCAAGCTTCTTGGAGAGCTCTCTTCAGTTATGTAACGGAGCTTAGTGGGTGCGAAAGGGCTGCAATTTGTCTCCCAAACATATCCCATATATGCTCGATAGGATTTAAATCAGTGGAATTCACAGGTCACGACATGCGCTGGATGTTTTCCGTTTCAAAGAAGTCATCAATCAGCACCGCTTGGTGACATGGAGCATTATCATCCATGAATATGAAGTCAGGACCGACAGCACCTCGAAACAAGCGAATATAAGGCTCAAGAACTTCGTCTCTGTATCTTTGAGCAGTCACAGACCCCGTGTCAAAGAAATGGAGTTCTGTGCGGCTGTTCATCATGATGCCTGCCCATACCAATACTCCCCTTGATGAAAAGGATGTTTTTCCGTTATGTTTCTTGGTTCAAAGCGTATTCCACGTTCTCTACATATCGTTACCCGCCGAGAATCACGACTCAGACTAAACCGGGACTCGTCACTGAACATCACATTGGTCCCCTCTCCCACACTCCAACGTTGATGTTTCAAACTCCAGTTCAAAGAGCGCGTTTATGAGCAGACGTGAGGGGAATGCAAACTGCTGGTCTTCTGGCATACAGGCCAGCATGATTGAGTGTCCTGTAAACAGTTTGTCTCGAAATTCGTATTCCTGTGGCGACTGTGAGCGCCGAACCCAGTGCTCTGGCAGTACTGCCCCTCTGACATCGCGCACTTATTACCAGATATCGGTCTTGGCGAGGGGTTGTGACTCTTGGTCGACCTGATACTGGTTGTCGGGTAACATATCCCGTTCTTTGAAACCTCTGCCACAATCTTGAGATCACAGACTGGTCCACATTCAGAATTCGAGACACTTCGGTTTGTGATCGTGAGGATTCCAGCATTCCAACGATTCTTCCTTTCGTAAACATGTTCAATTGGCGTCTTTGTGCCATCATTCACCTTGTTTGATGGTTAACAACGTTCCTTCGCACAGCAGTTGCACGAAACTTGTCTGAACTGCCTATGCTGCGCGAATCGGTTTCTCCGCGTTCCGACATGCGCCGGTGTTTCGCGCAGGACGTAGTCGACTGAAAAGTTTTGCATAAACCCAATGTTTCTTCTTCACCCAATTAATATCCGCAAGAAATTTGGAATAATTTTACGAATATTTACATCGTGTTTTTCGCATTTTACGATTTATGCTTAACTTTTGGACACCAGTGTATATGTGTGTGTGTGGGATTTAAATGATAAGGAACATAAATATATCTCAGTCAATGGGTTACATCCTCTCCTGTAGATGACAATACAAGCTAACATATGTACGCCCCCCCTCCCTGGCGTGCGCGGGTTTTGTTTTTTGGTAAGGGAACAGATTAAAGTGAGAGAGGGAGACGAGTTAAGACAAAGGTTCATTCGGTGTGGGCGATGAACTGGGTGACTATCTTTGTGAATATTTTAAATATCTTTGAATGCAGTTAAATGGTAAATCTGCATAAAATAGCTTGTATTGAATGTAATTAATAACCCGTGGACATCATAAAACCCCTAGATACTGTTAAAAACTATATTTATTAATAATATGCACGCAAGCTCAGTCGGACCTTAATTTAACGAAATCATCGGGTTTGAGCATTTTTTTCGTTAATTCGGGGTTATTTGTTATATCGGGATCCAAGCAAAATACAAATTGTTTGCACTTATCTTTTGGAAATACCATTATAAGCAACAACACACAAAAAATATCCATAGTTAGAAATTACACACTTTTTATATAAAAGCTCAAAATACTTATATGAAATTTTTAAGTTTTCATTAACCCATCAGTAAGTTGGACATTTTTAAAGACTGACTTCTAAATGTTTGACAATCTTTTTGATTCCTGACTCGAAATTTTTTTTTGACTTTATGCAGACAAAAAAAACTGTGTCAGTTACATCCTGCTGCTTAAGAGGTATGTTTTCATATGCCCTGCTTTGCGGAGTGGTACGTTATAAGAAAGAAGTTTCTTGTCCTATTAAAAATTCACACTATAGGTGCCACTCATGACTCCTCTGCCCCTGTTAATAAAGGTCTGCAGCCTTCCCTGTCGATATTTCCTACTTACAAGAAATATTTCTGTTATGGACAAAAAGGATATGCAATTTGAAAAAAAATCTAGTTTTTTCTAACACAAACTAATAAAAAAAAATTTCAGATGTTGAAATAATTTTTTAATTCATGTTCATTATTCATTAAATAAGGAATTTTATCTTCATTTTAATCGTTGGGTAAAGAGAAAAATTCGTTAAATAGGGGTTCAGTAAATCGGGTTCCGACTGTATTTATATGTTAGGCAAGTCGTAAACTTTAAGGATGACGAAACTTGTAACAAATCGCGAAATGAACTAATTCTACCAAAGAATCCTTTTCACCACATTTCTGAATTATATAGAGGATACCTCACGTCACACATAAAACACGCTCAGATTAAAATTTCTCTGTTTTGATTAATGGGTTAAAACAATTTTACTTTAAAAAAAAAAGCTAAATTCCAAAAAGTGTACCAATTATATCAAAACCCTTCATCGTATTTAATAGTCTTTTTGATATATTTGTACATTAAATAAGGTAGAATCTGTTACATTTAGATTTTCTTTGCTTAATCACAGTGATTTATTTTTCAATGCGTTAGAACATTCAAAAAAAATTTTTTAAGCCCCAAGTATTTATTGAGAGAGAAAGAGATTATATATAAAATGATACAGAAACCCCATTCGTACGGAGAACTTATTCTTACATATAAAACTCGTGCTGGCTTTCGAGACAATCTATATTTAGAAGCAATTCATTATGTATCTGACCTATAATTGTGCACGTCAGGGTTGAGCCAAATTGTCAGTAAAACCACATAATAACAGAAATCCTTTTATATATAAACGCCTGCGCACACAATCAATAGTCTCAATGCTCAAATTAATACTTCCTCAAAAAATTATTAAGTTTTAGACACAGTAACATTTTCCACTCCCTCAAAAACCAAAACTTTTAAAGATATTTGTATTTCTAATGATCAATAGAGCAACTAATGTCAAAATATAATGTTGCGAATTCAGTTCTCAAGCTTTAAAAAACATTACTTCAGCAGTGCCAAAAATACTTTAATGAAGAATTTTTTTTATTCACCATAATAATTCAGCTAACTCGTTAAATTTGTTTTTGCATATAAAAGTTTGTAAGATTCCAAGAGATTAGGTT
>BMAO01027067.1:0-28446 GCA_019973975.1 Trichonephila clavata
TTGTACTTAAGTGCTAGAAAATGTCTGTTTTGTCTTAAATGCATGTGACTTTCAATTAGTTTGTTCATTTCGTGAATTTTCAAAATATGTGAATAAGCTCTAATTCAATACTATTCTTCTTTAAAAAAGGTTTATTTTTCAAGAAACATTTCTTATTTTCTTACGAAGCGCTTTTTAAATAAAACGTTTAACTCAATTAATAGATAAAAATCTGCCAAAATATTATTAAAAATACAGATCATTTTAAAAACAATAAAATAATTCCGCTTTAGATATACCAAATTTAATTTAAAAAAGCAAACTTAAAAAGTTTATATATATATATTTATATACTTGTTGTTGTTGATGCCACCTGTCTGACGGTGTCATATAGAGGCCCACATGAAATTCATCTCGGCAAAGAGCTAGATGTACGTCTGTCGTTATCCGTAGTTTTGAGCACCATACAGGAGACAGTACGATTTTTGGCTCGGTTCTGACCCAATTTGGAGGGAGAACTCCCTGGAGGTGATCAGGGATCTCCCACCTCTCTTCCCCTTCCACAAACCTCACGAGAGGGCTCGACGGCTATTTAGAGTTACCCCCATGCCACAAAGACTATACATACATTTACAAACATCCATGCCTTGTCCGATATTCGAACCCAGTCCGTACGGCACAACATTCAGCGTCACTAACCACTAAACCGGATTTATATATTTACGAACATAGAGTTCATTTCCGTACCCGTACGTTTTAGTTTCAATTTTTTTTAAAATCTTCTTTTAAAAAATATTTTAAAAATGGTTCGCATTTCGATTATTAAATTATTTTTGCTTTCTTTTTTAAATAAAAAAAAATTTCATAATAATCTAGACTCTTTTCATCAATATATCGAAATTTAATTATTGCCAAGGTTGATAATTCCACATTTTTTTAAAAATTATTTGTAAACGCGTTAAAATAGTTTACCTTTATTTCATATTTCGCCATAATCAAAGATATTTTTACCAATGTCAGTAATACTAACCATATAAAATGTTGCGATTTTGTTGAAAATATTTTTAAAAATTGAAGATATTCATTTCAGAATTTTTTTCATTTAATATGTTGTGTTAATATTTCCTATTACTCTTTTTTATCATCATTTCCTTCTCATTCTTATAATTATTTAATTCACCTTTTCAAATAACCACATATATTCCTATCTACTTCGCCATGAAATGTCTTTTCCCTTACGTCAAGTGATTCAGCTAGTTATCTCAAATTCAATTTCAGAAACAACTATAAATGTTCAATAAGACAAATGATAACTTGTCATCCGTTAAATACTTCTATTTGGAGAAATAAATGGAAATTTAAGAAACGACCAACGTTTCATCTCTCTTAATGACAATTCAAACTTTTTTTATAACCTCAGGCCAAGCGACGCCCGTACTTAACAACATTTATTAAACCGCAAACCTCTCATTAGGCCACATTTTAGGATAGGTCATAATCAATGAAACTGCTGATATAATTTAAAACCGTTCCTTTTTCCCTTAGTCATGGAGTCATTAATAAAAACAACTTTGGAAAAGGCACCGCGGTCGCCAGAGGTGAGAAATGACGCCAAATGATTCAGATGACTCTCATTAGAGAATAGATGAAATTACACTAAAGAATATTTCATAGATTTGATGAGGAGTAATATATGTCATTTTTAATGAGAATGGATTGAGTATTAGAACATAAAAAAAAATTTCAAGCGAAATTATGAGATCTGGGTATACACACTGCATTCTTTTAAGTGTTATAAATGCTAATAGGAACTATATATATATAAGGAGAATGGATTGAGTATTTAGAACAATGGTCTTCAAAACTTTTCAACTCGTGGAACCTCTAAAAGTACAAGGTGTTTTCGTGGAACCTCTAAAACTAGAAAGTATTTTCGTAGAACCCTATTCCCCACACACACACTTAGAAGAATATATTTTTAAATAATATTCAAAAAGTAATCAATATGTTGTAGGTATTTTACGTAAAGGCAACTAAATAATTATTGCATTTATTATTAAAAAGTTTTAATCTACTTCTAATATAATTTACTTGTTATTAAAACTAATCTGTGATCATACCCATGCATTATGTTTAGTAATTGGGATATGAGCTTTCATTTTTTCACACCAACTGTCGAAGTCTAGGTCTGCTGAGATTAAATGAAATCGCAATACACATATTCTGAGTTTAATTTGATTCTATATTTTGTTTTTTAACCACTCACGTTGAGAAATATTCTTCATATATACATATTGTTCTGAATGGCCTTAAAATTTTTATAGCTGTGTGAGAAATCCTGTAAATTTGCAACATAAAATTTGGGAGCTGTTCTTGTTTAAATTTAGATTTTTAACATAGAATCTGTTGATATGTTAATAAGTTGCACCCTCTTCTTTATAGAAGTTTTTTTTTTTTTTCACAAATGCAAAAAGGTGCATTTTTTATTAGAAAACTATTTATTTTTGCAATATATTGTACTAACTAGTATTGAATAGTAAGTTTAAAATTGTAAGTACTGACTAGTATAAAATTGCCTCATGGAATCTGGGATAGTAAACAATAAAATATTAACTATCTAGTAGGTAGAACATATAAAGATAAAACGCTTTAATATTCTTTTATCGTATAAAATAACAGTTTTAAAAGTATTGCTAAATATAAAGTTATTACGTATAAATAAAATTTTCAGTTTTCTTATTACAGGGAGGATCTTAAGTTCGGGTATAGAAACTTCATACTGAACGTGAATCCATTTTGCATACATATTAATTAGTTTCTTTTCAATTTTTGTATTGTTACTCATGGAACCCTTGGGGATGCCTCGTGCAACCCCAGGGTTCCATGGAACACAGTGTGAAGACCACTGATTTAGCATACAAGAAAATTTCTTAAGTTAAATGGTGAGATCTGGGTAAACACTGCCTTCTTTTAAACATTATAAATGCTGGTAAGAACCAACTTGATGTTTACTGAGACTTTTGTATAATGTAAATTTACATTATACAAATGCTTATTAATGTGAAAGCAATTTAATAAAATCACCTTTAAGGCAATCAAATAATATTCTAACGTATTTTAGCAAAAATCATTTTCAAAATTCTAATATTTTTATGTACTGATTGAAAATAGATTTGTTTGAGTGCATTTTATGAAAGATTTCAAATTATATAAAAATTGAATTTTTTTACACTTTTTTCCTTTCCTAACACGCATATTTTTTTTCCAGTTTGTCAAGACATAATTACAAAATATGAAGCAAAATGCTTAATTTTTATTCATGTTTTTAGATTATTTTGTAGTTAATATTTATGTAGAATTGGTAATTTATTTAAAAGAAGATTTACTTAATTAAGTCTTTGGTACGTTTTTAAAATTAAAATTTTTAAATCAGATATAGTAACTTAGTTTTATTAATAAATACAAAAAATGTAGACATTAATGTTGTGTTATATGAGAATTGTATAACCACTTATACAAATAAAATTTAACAGCAAAATATTTTTCATTTATTATCTTTATTAAAAATATAAAATTTTAGAAATAGTTTTTACGCAATGGAGAAACATTTTTAATATTTTTCATAAGCAAAGGAGATTGTACAAATAATGTTGTAGATTCTTAGAAATCGTACAATCCAAAAACTTTGGAAGCAATATTTTATACTCAAATAAGCATTTTATGTATCTCATCTACTTATTATGTTATAATCAATCTTTTTTAAAAATACAAATGTTGGGATTTTTGTAAGTGTGTACACGTAGTTTTTAAATTTAATTTATGTTAAATAATAGGAAATTCCTGATAATATATTTTTTTAAAAATTGGAATACATTAATATGTCAGATTGTAAAAGTCAAATGAAATTCGTGTAGAATTTTATTTCATTCCAAGTGTAACTTAAAATTTTCAAATGAAATTTTTGATTGAATTAAGTTTTATTTCCTCAAAAAGATACACCACGTTCGATTTTTCTCAGACATTTTAGACGAGGTTATTTATTACGAGAAGGGGTATTTAATATGCCCATATAAATTATTTACACTTCATTTATTTTAACATTTTATAAATGCATCCTTTAATATAAAAATTAAGACATCCAAATGATATTTGCTTCATAAAAGCGTGGAAGCAAAAATTAATATTCTTTGATATAAGTTTTTTTTTTTAAAAAAAAAGCTTTGAGTATTAGTTTATAAAACATTACTTCAAGATCTTTTTTATTTTCAATGAAAATTATAATTCCAACAAATGGTTAGCAACCCATTATTTTTAAAATCATATGATCAGTGATATATGAACATAATAATTAAGCACATAATGATGTATTTGTTGCTGTTGACTGAGTGTTCTTCTTCTAACCATTGAATTCATTAAAATAAAGAATCAAGCAATTCAATCAAAAGGAAAAGGCGCAAGACAAGCGAATTTTTATGAAAATAATTTCAGGTTTATTTTTATAATGACTATGCTTTGTAACTTCAGAAATCTTTTTCGAAGTAGTTCTTTACTATGGATTTTTTTAATAAAATGAACCCGTATTGTGTACTTAAATGTGGTATATGTTTCCAAATGGGCTATAATTAAAGAAGTATGTTGTAGGCAAATGAAAATTACCTGAAATTCAAGCTCAGTGGATAGTATTTATTACTATCTCATCTAAATATTACCATGTTCTTTTAACGCCATTATCTTTAACGACTTTTTTTAAGACAGCTGTTGCTATTCCTTCTGCATATGTAGCTGTAGATAATTATAATACTAAGCCTATTGGAGAAAAACTACACGTAAAAATACTGGCATTATCTCAACACTAATAATGTGCTTTTGTGAATTCATACAGAAACAAGTAATGTCCCAATGATCAAAGGAATATTTACTAATGAATACACACGAGTTTTATGTCTTTTCTCAGTAGCTGTATCCTGTTGTGAACACGAAAATAATGACTCGGTATAATGATAAGATTGAATTCTTTATCCAGACTCAAGTAATTATTTACATTCGAATCATCGTAATAGAAGATGTTGTCTATTTCATTAGAGTAAGTTGATTTTTTAATACATTATGCTTGCCTTAATTATAGTTTGAATTCATAGTGAAACAGCTTATATATAAAAGAATATTGCATTTTAAATAATTAATTTCATAATGAATAATATCGTGCGTATATTGTATGCATTATCATTACACATTTATTTTTATTGGGAATTTCAGCCTCAATGTGTAAAAATGGGATTTAAATGGAATTCTAGATGTGTGTTTAATAAGCAGATGTTAAGTATTTATAAGCGTAAAGTCTTTAAAATGTATACTATTAAAAGTTTTATCGCCATTTAGTCTAAATTTGATTTCGGAAGATGTTTTAAAATGTTTAGACTATAATTAAGTATTTAAAAACTATTGATTAATAAATAAAAAAGCACAATTTGAAATATTTTCACCTTTTTTTCCCTTGTATACTCCTTTGAAGTTAGAAATCAATATAATCCCAAAGTCTGTAACTCATTTAAAGACAATTTATGCTAATATTCAAATAATGATAGTTGATGTATGTCTTCAAATTTTCGAACTTCCAGACCTTCTTATATGTTTCGGGAGGGGGGGGGGAATACCTGTTTTATAAATTTCTAAAATAAAAACTTTTCAAAAAATATTCTCCGAGAGTTTAGCTTGAATTAGAAACAACTCATTCTTAAATATCTGTCAATATTTGACTGTGTTACCACTTTAATATATTTTGATTTTTAAAATTATATTTCAAAAGAATTATTTTTAATTTCCCTGTTATCCCTTTAATACTTATTACTTCTTAACTTATAAACTATTCTTAGATAATTCTATTACTATAAAATAAGAAAATTTTTTCTTAAGTTTCTAAAGTGCCCAGAAATATCACAAACCATCAAAAGTACTAAGAACACTTTAAAGAACATTAAGAAACATGGAAATCGCTTAAACACATATATTATTTGACAGAAATGAATAATACAGAAATTTTATTCATACAGCAAAACTATTACATACACATAAAAGAAATAAATTCAGTAGAATGAACCAATTATCTCACTTAAAGTATTTTAAAAGGTTTAAATGAATTATAAGTTTAATAATGCATAGTTTTTTTCTTTACAGAAATGTTAAACTTTTCAACAAATTATTGATAATGCACACGTCAACACATTACGTCTCGCAAACGTTCATTAAAATTACGATTAAGAAATATTTTTGCTACACATGTTATAATTTAAGTATATCAGGAAAACAAAATGCTAAAAAAGAATGCTATACAATATATTGTTTAAAAATTTTAATGCATTTATGATCCTCTTCTTCAACAAATTTAAGACGTTACCATCTATCTACGACTGTGAACAACCTCTTCGGAAGACTTCCATAAATATGTATGAATCTGTTTTATTTTAACACTCATGTTCGAAAGTCATACCTTACAACTAGTGTCTTCAGGCAAAAGCCATCCATTGACAATCATGTACTACCCTATGTTCCCAAGGTCTCTTTCCAAGTCCAAGCACTTCAAAACAAAATGCTTCGAATCTTTTACCTGCTCTGATGTTTCGAAAGTGATGTATTAAAATTCCCAATGACTTCATCCACCATAAATTCTGGTCCGTCTTACTTACCAATTAAGGTTTGAAAAAAGGTGCGCAAATAAATATGAGGTCATCCATCTTCTGAAAAGGACGTTATAAATATTACGAGAGCGCATCTTACACAGTGTGTTCATTTATCCCTGATAAATGACGGCTTGATTGCAAAGCTGACACGATTCACAAAATGAGTTGTTCTCACTGCGCTTGCCAGTGCTATCAATTTTCTTCAATTTGCGATCGGTGGAATCATTTTCTCTTCTTGACGGTAGAGCTCGAGATAATTTCGATTGAGATTTTAATTTAATTCTCGCTGTGGAGTTGCTGAGGAAATTGCTTTTTGAAATTGGATACTCTTGGAAATGGAAATAATGATGTGGAGTTATTTGATTGGATTTGTTGTTTAAAAAGTTCAGCAGAAGTGTTTGTAAAGTAGGTAACGCCCCTTCTGTTTTAATGGATAAGTTCTATATGGTGAGAGAATTCAAAGTTCATCAACATGAAGTATTGAATTGTTTAGATTTTCCCCCTCTACCTGACGAATAATTTTGTTACTCGCTGTTTCTCAGATTACAATTATAAAACTTCCGATTTTTATTTTATCATGTGAATTTAAATTTTTCAGAATTTTTTTATTTTTATCTACGTAATTTTAATAGATTATGTTTAATTTCTGGTTCAATTCTTATGCATAAAAATACTATAACCTGAATTATTTCATCTTGAAATACAAAACAGAGCAGGTTTTAATCTTTTTTAAAATCTAACTACACAATTTAATATGCTTTAGTAAATAAGACGAACAATCGTGTTTAAAACACACAATAATCAAATAGAGTAGTAGAGAAAAATTCTACTAAAAGGAATTGATGATATTTTTAAAAATGAGAATTTGCCATAAAAATGTATATGAGTCAATTGAGGAAACTCTACATGCATTTTCAAAAATATTTTCATCAAATCAAATCACTGGAAGCTGTTACTTCTTTAATTGTTTCAATATCTTATTGCGTTTCGAATAACTAGAGTTTCAACCTTAAGTATGTATTCCTATTCTTTTTTTCAGTCTATTTTTTTAAAACTCTACTTCGTAAATATATATATATATATATATATATATATATATATATTTAAAATTTATAATATTTCCAGTTTTCAAATATTTTGTCTTTTGACCAAAGATCCGAATAAAGCCATGCAAACACAGAATTTTATCACCCAAAAATCTCAGCTTTTTAGCAAGTAATTAAATTACAAAAAAGGGGGTTGGGAATTCTCGTTTATATCTATCCCCATCTAAATTGTTACACAGAACATAGAAATATTAAAATAAATTCTAATAATGATCATAACTGATATAAATGATGTGATGAAGACTATGATATAATAATGGTTAGGGTAGCAAATTTATTTCCCTAAGAAGTTTAAGTGCATTCCATCATTTATATTTTTTCGATAACCATAAATCAAATAAATATTAATATTTCAAATAATATTTATTGATTTTATTTATGTTATGACTCTCTGTCTATATAGAATAAGTATTAATAATTTAAACAAAAATAGTTAAAAATGCAGGTGTAATATAAATTTGCATAAATGCTAAATATATCAGATAATAATTTTTCAATTTTATGAATTTACTTTATATTGCTTATTAAATTTTCTATTCTGAAAAAAAAAAATTTTATTTTGCAACTAAAAATATTTTAATTTCCATTGCCGCAGAAATTATACAATAAGTAAATATATATTAAGTAAACAATTGAGAGTAATTGTAATTATCTATACCATTTCATACACTAATTTCAACATGATTTAATAAATGCAGTCCAAAAGCTCAAATAATTAAATATGTCACATTTAATCTTGCAATATAGATTTCTTTAAGTATTTGCCTTAAAGTTTAAATAATTGTTTCGTATAAAAGAAGTAAAATTATTAATAAATTCGGAGAAAAATACATTAAGAACTTGGTCATTACTGGGTTTCTAAACCTCTTTTTTAACTGCATTTCTCAAAACTTTTCAGCTCTTTTTAAAAGTTTAGATAATTCATTTTTTTAAAACTAATCTATTGCATGGGAATTTTTTTTCAATGAAGCTCATTTTTGTTTTACCAAAATTTATAAAATGCATAACAAATTGTGTTTGTTAAAATCGGAGTTTCCTGTAATGATCTTCACTATGAACTCCACTACTATCTTTACTTCTATAATGTATCTTGATTATGTGAAAACAAGTTTTGGTCTCATTTCAAACAAAACAAAAATATTGATGTAATTTCCTACATAATAACTTTAAATGTTATAAACTAAAAAATATGCTGCTATGGTGATGCTAGTTATACTCTTTCGGCCACCTGAACTTATTTTGTATAAGTGATATGCTAGTTCCAAAGTTACAGTAGAAGGGCAAGGTGAGAAAGTGTAGCAAGAACTAAAAAAAACTATTTTATTTAGCAAGATAAATTCACAGGATTTTGAAGTTGAAAAGTAAAGATGGAGTAAAATTAATTTTGAAGTAAATATAATAATTTAATAATTGAGGAAAGTTTTTTAATGTTATTTAAATTGTATCCTAACCACTTAATCACACAAAAATAAAATTCTTAATCCATGAATCACAATAATCAAAGCTAAATCAGATCATGTGTTATAGCAGAGGAACACCATTATTCTCTAAAGCGGAAAAATTGACATCATTTTCTCAACTGCTTCCTAGAATATTGTCAATTTTCGAGTAAAAATATAGCTCAGCTGTTTAGATATTTGCAAGAATATCAGGAATTCAGTTATTGATTCCAAGTAACTAAAAAGGAGAACAAATATCAAAATGAAATCTTGGTTTGTGACAGGTCCTATCCGCACCTGTGGCTAATCTTCTGAGGAAAAATATTTCTTAATTGTTGTATGTTTATAAAGTCCATTATAACCATGATTTGTATTAATTTGAGTGTTATTTAAACTCTAGCGAAGTGAATGTAGGAGTTAGTCTTAGGAATGTAGGACTCCAATCTTAAGTTTCTTCAGTGTTATTTGGTAGGTACAACGATTATCATCCATTATCATTTTCATATGGCAGACACATTATCCGGGGTTACTGCCGACCGCGGCCTTCCTGGGTGTTCTTCATTCTGAAGAGAATTGCGACCTCTGAAAAATTCTGCAAACCATCTGAATACAGAAGGACAATTTGGAGATTTAACACCAAATTCTAACTGAAGCCATTGACCGCATTCGTCTTGATTTAATCCCGCTATGTAATCATAGCATGATAACGTTCTCGCGTCAACTTCCTTTTCTCTTCTGACTAAAATTTATTCTACTCTAAACAATTAGAAGTAAATCAGTAAAAAATTGTCTGCTGAGTTAAAATACTTTGTATTTTCAAAGGGTTGCTTAAAACTTTATATGAATGAATGTTTCAGTAATTACTTATTTGTAATTAGTTATTAATAATATAATTGAAATTATATTGTCAGTCTATTTCAAAATATACAAATGAAAGCTTGAGCGTAATATCAAGTAAAATATATCCTTAGTATCAAAACTGTTTTAAATACATAAAACTTTTTTAAATTACTTGAAATTAGTATAATAAGGTTAAAATTTGTGTTAACCTCTCAACTGATTACAAGTTACCCGATTCGCTCCTCAGTGCCACCGTTTTTCACATAGGTGCACTTATGTAGTTTATTGGAGAGAAAAAAATAAGTATAAATAAGCAAATTTTCTTTGAAATAAGTAAATCCTTCGCAAACACACACACACTGTCTATGTCATTTTCTTTTATTCCAAAGCCTATGGAATAGTTTCCCTGATAACAACGCAAAGAAAAGGATTACATTTCGGAAAGACGAATATATACGTTCGGGCATTAAAGCATCATTTGAGCAAAATGTATATGTTCGCCGGTGGCAGTAAAGGGGCTAAATTATTCAATCACTGAAATGCGATCTAAAATTCTTCTTTATTTCACTCTCCTTTAAAAATATTTGCACATAAAAAGGTAGAAATACTTAGATCAATAACTTTTTTTTTTAAAAAGTAGCGATAGAAAAATTTCTTTATTGGTAGAATAATAATACAAAAACACTGTTTCGAAATGTTTTTCTATTTCAATGGAATAAAGTTGAACAATCGATAAGCTGAAAAAAGATACACACGCGCGCACGTGAAAGAATCTTATTTCAAAACATCATTAAATAAACGGAATTAGTGCTTGTGATTTCATTGCAACGATTTCTTACAAAAAGAGATCAATTTCAAAACTTTAAATATGTATTAGTTCATTCACGAAAAAAAAATATTTTTAAAGATTGCCACATTTTTAGTTTCATTACATCACGCAATACTATGGACAGAAAAGTAGTGCTTCGTCTTTAATCTCATAGACAAACTGATTATACAGAATCAAATAATTTTAAATAAGACATGACACCACCACGAACAGAAGAAATATTAGCAATTCATATTATTTTTGATTATTTGATTATTATTTATCCCCACATATTCATATTTATCAAAGCAAAGAAATAACGCAACAAATCATTGCAGTCATTTTTCACTGCATGTTTCTCATATGCATTATTTTTGATGGTTTTAAAATGTTTGTTTGGTTTTTGTAGTTAGGAAATTAAAATATTTTATTTTAATTTAATTTCTTTTATTTTATGGAAATTAGTGCTGTACAATAATTTAAAGCAAGGCAATTTAAATTCTTAAATCTCTCTACATTCACTTCTAATATGTCAATCTATATAAGAGTTAAAAATATTTTGTTTATGGAAAGGTTTTTAACTCATCGAAAAATATTTGCTTTTCTCTCTTTAATATTTTTAGTAATTTATGAAGGATATGGGCAACTTCGACTCTATAGAGAAAAGTAAAAATTACAAAAAGAAAAATAATTAATTTAATTTATCAAAATAGCTTCTTTCAAAACTATAACATGAAAAGTAAGTACAGTAATTTTCAACAAATTGAAAATTAGTGTACTTAAATGTACCAAAAGTTCAAATCAAATGAAAACCAATGAATCAATGAATCAGTGTTTAATCACGTAACTCTGTAGTGTATGAAGGGAACTTTCTTTTTTAACAGTAGAATGCGAGAAAAGATTATGTTATTGGAACATTATAATAGGCAGGGAAATTTACTTTGATTTGATTTCACCCACATAGCATTGAAAATCTTGTTCTGGAAGCAATTCCAGCTTTTATTGCGGGAAAAAAGTCAAAAGACAATCTCATTTTTTTAACAAAACAATTATGTTTAAAGTAAATTTCTTACAACGTCTCAAACATTCGCTGAGTTACGCCACTATAGACTTGCAGTTAAAGCCACTATCTCTAACATTAGAATACCAATGGATTTTTAAAATTCAAACAAACCGTTTTTACTCAGCGGTAAATCACAAAATTTGGAAATACAAAGGCAAAAAAAGTAGAATAAAATTCCTTCCTTGAAAAGATGATCGTATCCGCTTAAAAAAAAAACATTTTAACAAAAATTCTATTAATTGTACCAAACAATGAATCCTTATCCGCCTGGCGCAACAAATAACTACTGCTCTAAAGAAAAATTGCCGACAAACTTGCGTCTCCACTTTTACTTATTTATTTACTTATTCTTATACCCAGGCGCATGTGTATATTTTTTTTTTCTTGTGGAAATTACACAATCACCACATAGCACACGAACAAACTCTGAAAGTTCCGCCCTAGTGGGGGACAGAATACCTTGCCCCTTACTGAAAAAAAAAAAGAATGAAATGACCAGAAGAGTGAAAGAGCATCTAAAAAAGCAATAATAAAAAAAAGACCGCAATGTTATCAGAAATGCAGAATCGTAATTGCGGTCGGGTTCTCTTCACAATTGAAAACCTCCTTCGGTAGCTATCGGCTTTTCTGGGTGTGAAAATTGGTGTTTTGGCCTCTCCAGCTTTGCCTCTTTCCTAGTCATCAGCGCGAGCCGCAACCTTTAATAAAGAAAGCCGCTTCGCCAAAGGCCGCTGAAGGGGGATCCGAAAGAGGAAATGGAGGAGGAAAGTGATGTGTGTTCGTTTGTTCATAGATACGCAATATTATTAAAGGTTTTATTTTATTTTATCGCCACTCGTCGGAGCCTGTTTCGTTAATGGGATGAAAAGCAATATGTAAAAAGTGCGTGCTGCCATCTATCGATAGTAGAAGGAACTATAAATATTTAACGTAGGTAAAATACTGAAGACCAGTAAGAATTAAAATAATTTTTTAAAAAAATTAATAAGAAAAAGCATATATATATATTTTGAACAAAAATGCTAACATTGAACAAAATGATTCTCCCCTCCTCCCTTTTTTTTGTATATTATTAAAAAATATTATTAATTGATTCCAGATCAAGTGGTAGGCTGACATATCTTAAGATTTTTTGAGAGCTTGGGCCCATATGCAAAACTCCACCTGAGACCTTTTTAGTGGATAGCATTCTTTGTCAAATAATCATATAAATGGTAACCAGTAAGAAAAAAATGTGCGTGATTAACGACTTCACAAATTTAAGAACAAATCGACTGCCAATTTTCGACTGAATGATGATATATGGTAGTAGGTCCAAGCCTAGACACGGACGACGGACATAACATGATAACACAGACTTGCCTATGGCTCGAAATTCCCTGTTTTCCGAAGAAATTTGCTTCGAATAACATTTGACGATTAAACTTCTTCGGATATGATCATATTGAAGCTGAGTCGAGAACGAGACGATGCCGTTACTGAGTTGCCGAGGCCATTTAGACTAAAACTTCAAATGCCCCTGGTGGTAGGGAAAATTTTTTTACTTTTTCCGTATGCTGAAAAGTAGTGGCGTCTCCTGCGAAAGAAAAGGGGAATACCAGCTTGAAAGTTATAACCGGTTCGCTGCAAATTAAAAAAAAGTATAATTACAAATTTCATAAAGCTCCTACCGAAAGAGAAAGTGATTTTGCCATCCCTTAAAATTTTACGATTTTTTTGCTTGAACATTTTTGGGTCCCTGAAGTTTGAGGCCCCTGTATTATAGATACGGTGGTAGCTACGCTCCTGCTGCTCAACTAGTATTATTTATAAAGGGAGAACTTCGAAAAATTACAGAAGAACTGGCATGCATGCTGTCGTTAAATTAAATTATAACAAAATGTGATATTTTTCGTGAATTTTCGGAAAAGCTTTCAACTTTGAAAGCATCTATAAAAACATATGCGATATTACAATCCATAAAACAGCAGATACGACAGTTAAAAATCTGAAACCTTTGGTAAAACTTTAATCAAAATCATCTCCAGAACAATGTTGTCTTTTTATATTGCATTATATATATATAAATATGTCTGCGTTGAATATGAAATCTGGACTTGATGTAATCGTGAAGCTTGTAAATGCTATTCGATTTAATAGGCTTACTCGCGGACAATTTCGTGTTTTTCTTCAATCCATCTAATATGAATATATTGATGAGCTGTACCATACGAAAGCAAGGTGATAAAGTGTAAAAAGTTTTTTCAAGCCATTTTGGAATCTGAAAGCCAATATTCTATGCCCTTCTTCTATGAGAAACAGTGCTCTCTGTGCGAAATTTGAAGTGTTGGAAAGTACAGCATGGAAATCGAAATTTCAATTCTCCACAGATTTTCTTTGCTGTATGAATAACTTAAATGTCAATATGCAAAGAAAAAATTCAATTTATCAACGATACCTGGTTACATGATGAAGGTTTTACAGTAAGACTTCATATGTTTGCTAGGCAGCAATCTAAGTTCGCCTTGTCTATTATTATTTCCCAGGGGTAAATTCAATACCGCATTAAATGAATACAAACTTAAAATTTACGAAGATAGCCTGAGAAAACTGCATTTTGAATTCAAGATTTCGATGTCATGCAAAGATAATTTTGGAGATTTTCTTCATGCTTGTCAACCTAAATTGAGACGAAGTGAGGTCCGATTTGCCTCTTGAACTCAGTTATGATCTAACAATCATCTCAAGCAATTGTTCCTCAATGTTCCAAAATAAGAATTACTCAAATCGTTATCGAAAACAAGTTTCCCAAATTATGATGACGCAATTCTATTTACATAAAAATATTTGACTTAAGGTATCCGACTACCCTAAAATTGCAAATTTCGTCAAAAATTGATAAATCTTTTTATGTTTTTATTTTATATGTCATTTTATTAGCTTTATAAAAGAACCTAGTTTATTATTTTCCGTTCACTAGAACAAAACTACAAGTGCTTTAGTAAAAACAGATGTCATTACTCTAAGCAAGATGTCTTACTTTAAAGCGCGTTTTACTCGAAATGTGTGGTTTTTTTAAATGCTCAAACGGGGACAGCGATTGCTGAAAAAGTTTTAAAAATAATTAACTGAAATGTTTTGTGTATGTTCCATATTATAGTAAAAGTGTTTTAACCTTCAGATTTACCAATCACTGTTTTTTTAAACATTTTCACATAATAACTAAGATAAATTACTTAGTTATTATATGAAAGATTATTATTTAGTTATAAAAATTGAAATATCTCTTATCCTGAAGGTCATTTCAAAAATGAATAACATAGCAACACCTCAGAATTGAAAAATTGAAAATTTGTTCATAAACTTTTGGTACAGAACGGGCCCCGTTTATTTTATTTTTTGTAAGTTTTTGCCAATTTTTCCCATTTTAGTCATAATAATTTCTTTTTCTCTTCTTAATTAAATGTACTAAACAAATCTAAAAACTATAAAAAAAAATCCCCATATCTCCATTTTTTTTTTTTTAAAGTTGTCGAAAGTAGTTGAATACCTTAATGATTTTTACAAATTTTTTGCTTCTAACTTATATATATGTTACATATAAAGCATGCATATAGAATGTATACTTAAAATACCACAAAAATATTTATTCTTTTAAAAAAACTTTTAAAAGTTCATGAAGGGATTTTAAAATTCTATACACATACAAATTCTACACATGACGTACTCCCTTGAAATTTGATTTACGAGTAAGTTGAACCATTCACAACAAAAATTGGTTTGAGTTTTGTGATAAAGTGATTGAAATTCGTGAGTTACTTTTTATAAAAGCATATAAAAAGTTCCTTAAAAATGTATAAACTATCTTTTTTTTAAAAAAAATTAGTATTGCTTTGATTTTTAAATGTGTACCAACTTTGTTGCATGTATTAATAGGAACAATTAGGAAAAAAATATAATAAAATATTTGCTCACTGAAAAAAAGTTATAGTATTTCAATTAACCGAATATGAGTATTTTTTTTTCAGAGAAAATTATTGCTATTGGGGAGTTTTTAATTGCTATCGAGAAGGAATATCAACAAACGTGAAATTTATATAACTCTGGATTTGCTTCATTTATAGCTTTCAAATTTAATTAGTGATATGAATATATGAAGAAATAATTTACGCTAAAAAATTAATTTGATTTTTAGGCTGATTTTTGTCAATCGAATTGTACTGTGTTGTCTTAATATCTCTTCCTCAGGAAATTAATGTTACATTTAATTCATTTTATACATGGGAACCAGTGTATCCTACCATAAACTTTCGAAAAAATTGTATTAGGAATAAATTGACTTATTAACTTTTTTTTTTTGTATTATTTCTCAGAATTAGTACACCGAAGTTCAAACCTGAATATGAAGAAATTTTTTAAAAAATGAAGCTACAATTTCGCTTATCACATTAATGTTTGTATAATGTTTTTCGAGTGGAGGGAGAGTAAAATAATTAAATTGCCCCACGAAGTTTTTGGGGGCCAATATAATTTGCTTGGCACTCTTCAAAAAAATTTAACCTATCATGGCTTTTATTTGCAAATCAAGCACTTCCATCTCGCTCTCGTCGTAATGTCGAAGTAAGGGGATCTCCCCTTCAATTTCTGGTGTCTGTGATATATTTCTTGCTAGAGTGTTCAAAAGTAATGCACCAAAAGGTCCATAGCTTTTCGAGCTGACAAGGACCTTTACAAAAAGCTCCGACTAGAGATAAGTGATTTTCCATATTATTATATATCAGATTAAGCGCTAAGATATCCAATTGCTCCCACAATTAAGGTATAAAGTTGAATATTTTCATAAAGATTTAATAAAAGTAGCTATTTTTAAGATCATGTGTGTGTCTGCTTCTTCCTCGAACCCTCTTACACTCGCGGCCTTAACCCCGCGACACATTTAACTATAACGTACAGAAAACCAAAGCAGTTTTGAAATTCAAGGTCATTAAATTATCGTTAGACATCATACTTTTTTTCCTGATTTTGGTAAGGATATTAATTTCAATGCTATAGAGATTTCTCTCCCAGACTCGCCTAATGCAACTCCAAAACAGAAAATTGAAAAACTTTTATGTTCTCTTTTCCTCTCTTCTCCCTGCTTACGCACTCACCCTACTTTTATCTTTTTTATTTTTATTTTTCAGATTAATTGAAACATAATGCTGATCAATATGAAGCGCAAATTGAGATGATATCCAAAACGAATCTAAGCGCTTTCAACAAATTCAACAAAGCAGTACTTAATTTATCTGATTTTTCGTATGTAAATCATTTCTTGTGAGTTCATTAGTTTTAAAGTAAAAAATTCGTATAATTGATAATATCTTTGTTTTGAAAAGTTTATATTAGATACATTTATACAGAAACTTAGAAAAATATGATTAAATCATGCTTATGAAACCTGATGAATCTCTTTCTAAGGAGGTCAATGAAATTAAAATATTTAAAGAAAAAATATCCTCTTCATTTTTATGTCAAGTTTTATTTCCCCAAATAGAATTTATAATTTCTAAGAGCTTCATTCTCTAAATAATTAGAAATTATGAACACCATTTTCATGCTTAGATAAGAATAAATTTTTCTTCTGTCTTTATACTTTTCGTTAATTTATTTAAAATTATGCAGAAATCTGAAAGTTAAAATTGAAAACCATTTTCGTTATATTGTGTGTTTTTTAATACTGAAAAAGTAGATTTACTGAGTAGTTTTTTTTTTGTAGTTCCAAATTCTTCAGTCTCTATGACTGTTTTTATTAAACGGTCAAGGGCTCTGTTTTTTTCAGAAAAACAGAGACACTGATTTATATGATTCCTTTCAATGCATTTCTTTACACATAGACACACGAGCACACAGAAAACAGATTATCAATATTAGAAAAACTTTGAATAAAGATACTATAAATCATCATTCAAAATTATAGTGACAGGTTAGTCTTGAGACCCTGGTCCCCTATGCCAAAATAGGCCCTTACTGTGATTCTTTTAAGGTATCCGACTACCCTAAAATTGTGAAATGTGCCAAAAATTGACAAATTTTGTTATGATTTTATTTTATATGCCATTTTATTAGCTTTATAAAAATACCAAGTTTATTAGTTTCCGTTCACTAGAACAAAAACTACAAGTGTTTTAGAAAAAGCAGATGCCATTATTCTTTAAGCAAGAAAAATCATACTTTAAAACAAGTTTTACTCGAAATGTGTTTTTTTTAAATGCTCAAACGGGACAGTGACTGCCAAAAACGTTTTGAAAATAATTAACTGAAATTTTTCGTGTATGTTCTGTATAATAGTAGGAGTGTTTTAACCTTCAGACTTACCAATCACTGTTTTATTACAAAATTTACAGTCTCTTATGTTAATATAATCACTGTTATATTAAGCAATTTTATATAATAGCTAATATAAAGTGCTCTAATTTTTTGTAAAAATATATCAACACACAGCAAAATTGAAAAATTGTAAATTTCTTCATAAACTTCTGGTACAGAATGTTCCGCGTTTATGTTATTTTTTGTAAATCTGTACTCATTTTTTCCCATTTTAGTAATAATAATTTCTTTTTCTCTTTCTAATTTTAGCGTATTTTTCTTAAAATATACTAAAGAACCCTAAAAACCAAACAAAAAAATCCCATATCTCTATGTTTCTAAAAAAGAGTTGACGCAAGTTGTCGGATACCTTATGTAGATCATATATTGAGTACGTTGTCAAGTATTCCTACAAATGTTAACCCATAACAAATAAATGTACGTTACACATGAACTTGCAAACCTAGGCATAAATCTACTGGAATTACCGTTATCTTTCGTCTAAATGAGTAATGATAAAGTATGTTGGTAAGCATAGGCCTATCAACGGATGTGATATGTTAATGCAGTTTTGTCACATTTTCAGTTGATGTATAGCTAAAAATTTCCAGCTTTTGGAAGATTATGTTGGGGAATAAGATTGGACGATTAAAATTATTTAGATCGTGATCTTATTATGAAGTTACCTACCAAGGCCAAGGCCCAGTCGGCCCTTGCCTTAAAACTTCCCTATGAAATGATATGCACTGTGCGTGGGTGGTAACTGTAACTAAGAAATAATTGCAGGATTATCCAATCCAAGATGTGATTCACTCGTTGCAGTGACATCATTTACCCCATAGACCTCCCCGAGTGATGTTTGAGTCCCCCACACCAGTAGTCTTTAAACTGTGTTCCATGGTGTGACGTCGTCACAATGGAGAAAGCGCCTCTATTCATAAACGTATCCACAGCCGGGGAACACGTGGCTTTGGTGGTATTGTGTTGTATCAGACAGCTGGACCGTCAGCGACGGTGTGACTGGCGGACACTATGGGCCGGGCATCGCTGCATTATTTTCTATTCATGGGCAGTGATTCTACGTCGTGAATGCTGGCGCCTCTGCAGGCGGCGGCGAGGTGTTTGAAGTGCCAGATGTCAGCCGGGAACCTTTGAGAGGGACCGGACTTTTGTTATCTCTGCACAAATGGATGACGTGCAAGACCGTTGGTGCCGGGTGCAAAACCCTGAGGCCGGCCAATGGGGATTGATGCGGGGCATGGAGATAACCCGCCCCTAGAGTTTAAAAGAGTGGACTTCGGAAGAAGAGAAGACTCCGGACATACTCCTACGAGAGATGCTCAAAAGAGAAGCCTGTGGACGAAGGAAGAAGGGAAGGACCCCGATCGACTCCTACGATTGACCTGCGAGACGTTAGGGACGGATATAGGAAGCAAGCACAAGGCGTGAGCCTCCGGATCCATACCGACGAGAGACTCCTGAGGCAGTACCCAACGGGCGACTGAAAAAAGAAGCAAAGAGCGGACCCCTATGGAGACACCAATATGAAATAGAGCTAGCTGGATGTATCAAACGAATACTTGTAACTAATATTTTTTCTCTATCCAATGATCTTTTGAATGTTGTCGTCAAATAAACATTTGATTAGATCACAGTAATAAGGCATTCTTTAATAATTAGCTTAGCGTACACCTTCAATCTAATTCCACGACGTTACAATGGAAACCTAGGTACCACAAGGTATACCCAGGGGTTCCACGAGTCACAATAAAAAAATCGAGGAGAAATAAGAAGGTATGCAAAATGGATTCATGTTCTCTATGAAGTTTGTTTAGTTACAAATCTCTAAAGCTCATCCTATTCATTAAAACTGAATATTTTATTTACCTATGTATAAGAATTTTTTTTGCAACTTTTTAAAAACTTTTATTATAATATAATAAAATAATATCAAAACGTTTTATCTTTATATATATATATAAAAAATATATACTTCCTACTAGATTGTGAATATTCTATTATTTACTATCTAGAGTACCATGAGATAATTTTATACTCGTTAGTCAGCACAATGTCTTATATAACTAAATAATTTTCTAATGGAAAATGCATCTTTTTGCACTTGTGGGAAAAATACTTATAATGAAAGAGAGGGAAAAAATTATCCACGGATTTGATGTTAAAATCCAGATTTAAGCTAGAATAGCTTATAAATTTTAGGTTGAAAATTCATGCAATCTCACACAGCAATAAACATTTTAATGGCATTCAAAACATTGTGTTTAAGGTATCCGAACACGTTCGGAGTACTTTTTAACAAAATAGCATTCTAAAACATCATAGATGCTTTTTTAGGACTCAATACCAATAAATATTACTATTTCACTATCAATATTTTTAAAAAATTACCTGAATTTCACAAAAATCACAATTATAAGAGAAATTTTTGCAATATTTTTGAAAAACTTCAAAGCAGTTAGAGGGGAAAAGTAATAAGCATATACTAGTAAAAGTATTACTAAAACAAATTAGATGCATTTATCTAGAAAAGGTACTAAAATTTTAATGTTTTATTAAATTTTGAAAATTTTAGAGCTGATTGAGTAAACATTATAAGAAATGTTACATTCTTTATGAGACCATTATTTAAATAACAAGTACATTCTCTAGAAAATAACATAAATATCAGGTTCAAAAAGTTTTATAGAAATACATTCGTAATATTTTGAGTTATCGGACTCGCCATGATAGATTTGAGCAATTTAAATGCCCACTTCTGGTAGATCAAAAACCCACTTCCGGTTTTATTCTAACTTTATAAAATTGATTGTAACTTGGCCTCTAGGTAGCATAGAAACAAAGCAAAGTATGTTTCGTAAAGTCAAAAGATAGCTCTATTCAATAAAATAAAAAACAAAAAATATCTGATTTGACTTAATTTGGTCATTTTCAACGTGTTCGGATACTTTAAGTGAAATATATTTCTCAACTTAAGTGGCTACAAAAAAACAAAGTATAAAAACAAATTAAACTCATAATATGTAATACGATTGCATTTGATCTCAATGGACTTGACCTCGACAGTTCGTGGAAAAAAGCAAGTACATATCCCAGTTACTAAATATAATGCATGGATCCCAATTTAATATTATTAATAAGTAAATTAAATTTAAAAAATTAGATTCGAATTCTTTAATAATAAATGTAATATTTTTTTCAATTGTTTTTACATAAAGTGACTATAAAGCATGTTGATCTACTTTAAATATTATTTTGATATATATTCTTCGAAGTATATGCATGGAATGAGGTTCCACGAAAGCACTTTCTGATTCCATAGGTTCCACGAAAGCACCTTCGAGCTCTAAGGGTTCCGTGAGTTGAAAAAGTTTGAATACCACTGCCCTACACATTATAACTCTACCACACTACCTCCCCTCCCATCCTAAAATATAAGCGCATAATTACACAAACAAACAAACAAAAAAAGAAATTACTCATACACTTAAAAACAAAACAAAAATGTGTTTCATTCAATTATGAATTTTGAATGCATCAATTACACAATTTAATGTACAGAAAAGTCTTTAAGAAACTGTGAAGTTAAAAGAACACCGTCTAAGAAAGGCAATGAAAAAACAATTTAGTTAGAAAACTTTTTTAAATTATCAGTCTTACAGACTCTATCATATAACTTTACTATTTTAGCTGTTTATATTACAATTCTAATCAAATGTTTTTCTTAAATGAGGTACATGAAAAGATTCTTACATGTTCTAATAATTAAAATAATGTTAACTGATATAAAATTATATATTTGCTAAAAAAAAAAGTACTAGTTACATTAATAAAAACCATTGTGTCTCGAGCAATTTTCCGAAAAGACATCAGGCTAATTTTTTTTTATATGTAACATCTTTACTCTCGGTTGGTGGATATTTGTTGGAGTGATTTCGTGAAAAGGGACGGAAATGCGTAACAGGAAGTCGGGGGAAGCGCGCGCTGTTTGATTTGACCAATTCAGCGCCTTGGGGGTGTCTCTTCGCTAGCCTCGTCTAGGGGTCCAACTCTACTAGCAATTAAGACGCCCGCCTACCGCACATACCAGCTAGTCTTATTAGACTTCATCCAGAATAAACTTGTGATTTTTACGCTCAAATGTCAAAGTCTCAGGGCACGTTGTGTGTGAAATCTGAGGATATATATGTGCAAACTATATATTACCAATTATTATTCTTGTTAAGCTTCTGACAAAGCTCATCATTCTTAAAAAAATAGTAGTAAGTAATATGGAATTATTTGAATAAATATTTAAGTGCTTATCATTTTCATACTTTGAGGTTAATTCCTGTCGCTGTCAATATAATATTTTTAACTGTGATTAAAAAAAATTTCTCGATTAAAAAAACTAATTAAGTAAACGGGTATTTTTGATTTTCTCTAATATTTCTAATTTTTAAGCATACGCTTGACGGTGTCTCTTCGCTACCCTCGTCTGGGGGTCCAACTGTAGAAGCAATTAAGACGCCCGCCTACCGCACATACCAGCAAATCTTGTAATTTTGGTGGTCGCATACATTTCTCCGAATCAAACAGTTAAAAAAATTAAAGATTTCCTGTACTTTGTACGTTTACCGTATACCGAAGGTGGTTCTGCTCTTTTTTTTAAAAAAAAACTATCACCCGCTTCCCATGATTTTGAGTGGTGATTTTAACGTTAACTTCAGTTTGCCAGAAGCTGATCCGCTCTTAGCTTTTCTGAATGATGAACTCAAGCTCGGAATAAACACTAATCGAAATGTTTCGACAGCTAACAGTGGTACTGTTATTGACGCCATTTTTCAACTATTTTTAAATACTTTGAAATCACAAGTATATGTGTCATACTTTAGTTTTCATAAATCTATTGTCTCCGCTCTTCCCCAAATTGAACAATAATAAATATTTTTGATAAAAAAACTGCATTACTCCTTGTGTTAATTAAATAAAATTTTCATTAAAGATATAATTATTCGATAGAAAATTATTTCCAGTCATAACCGATTCATTTCTTTCGGGATTAAAGTCACTATTGCGTATTTACCATGATAACAAGTCAGATGTTACACATCATATGCGACTACTGTAAGACTCGTTTCTTTTTTTGTTTAATTTTCTTTTCTTTTTAATTTAACTATTTAAATTTCTAAAGAGACCTTTTGTTCGTGAGAATTTTCCCACGGAAATTCTTCAATGTTTTGAAAACAGTGCCTACTCTAATGGATTCTCGGTAACGGTGCTATCGAGCGTGATAGGTGAAAAACTATTCGAACTTTTTTTTTACACGATGTTTTTTACATTCATGAATCACCTCCTGCATAGTCTCATAAAGAACTAACTTTCATTTGATCTGTGATGTTGACATTCACGTTGTTTTGAATTGTAATGAGTTTAAAAATGCGTTGCTTTTTTTTTTTTTACTAAATTAACGTCGCGCTAAACTGCACAATACACTATAATGAATAGCTACGATGTCCTATTGCATATCCACATCAGGATGATGACCTTGAGAACTAATTTATTCAGTTCAAGTGTGTAGTTTCTATCAGTAATTCACATAATAGAGTTTAGGGGCTAAAATACCAACCTATATCTCACAACTTCAACCACTAAGTTATCACAGATTCCAATGAGCGTTCACGATTTTATTTTCGGATAATTGATTTTCATTGTTATTACTTCAATGAAAATATTTTTCTCCTGTTTTATTTTTAAAAATGTTAAGAAATTAATTTAAAAGTAATATTCGTATCTCTACAATGACAGTTAATGATGAAGTGTGATTAGTAGCACCATGAGATGTAATAGTAATTAGATTTATGTAAATAATCAAGCGTTTAAAAACTTCGGAATGATGAATTACTTATGAATCTACTATATTAATCTTTTTTAAACCAAGAAACAATATTTGATAAGAAACCTTTTTTTTTAAGTAATCTAAAAGTGTAATAATGGATAACTAGACTCGAAGCTTACGATAAAATGCACTTTCAAATATTTTTTAAATACATTTAGGTGTATGAAATTTATGTATTGATGAAATACTTAATTTTAGCAACATCTTAGTACAAGCTACCCAGAAGACAATTTTCAAAATTTGTAATTACTGCCGTCTTTTATGTATTGTGTTTAGTTAAAGTATTTTTCTAAAGAAACCAGTTAAATGGCTGAGATCAGTACTTCAATCGACTCGTCATATAAAATGATTAATAAATATTAAATATTTCGAGATTCTCTTTTCTCTTGAAGCCATCATTTATTGTAACGTGTAAGTAAAGATAAAGATCAAATTCGGATGCAGGGATGTCTTGAGGCAGAGGTGTCAAACTCGAGGCCCGCCAGGCCATATGCGGCCCCCAACCAGCATTTTTACGGCCTGGCCAGTATATCGGCACTTTATAATATATAATAAAATAAAATAAATTCTCCCGAAAAAGGAAAGATAGTAGCATAGGATAGATGTCAAGTGCCAGGACGTAAATATTAAATTTTTCTTGTTCTTTATATATATTTATTTATATAATGCATCATTCAAAAATAAACCTGCGTTTCTATGAATATTGATTTTTTTTTGACCGGCCCAGGTAAGTCTTTGAGTTTGACACCCCAGTCTTAAGGCATGGACCCAGAGCCTCGCCTCGGTGGAAGCCTCATTTCGTTTCGACTCAACCTCAATAAGATCATGATCCGAATATTTTAATGGTCGAATGTTATTTCCGGACTATACTCCGAAAGCAGGGAAATTTGAATTCTTGCCAAGTGACAACAGCGGCAAGACTTTATTATTATATGATGACCATTGCCCATTTCTAGGCCAAAGCCTACCACCATACATCATCATTACTCATTTAATCATTCATTCTAAGAAGCAACCTTCCAAAATATTGGCTTTTCGATGTCTGTTCGTTGTCCTACCTTGAAGGATTTATCTAGGGAAAGAACTGTTTCGGCCTGGAACATCAAAATTCTTAGTCTCAACTAAAGCTTTGTGAGACTAAAAAGGTTTTTGTGACAATTTATAAGCAGCTAAATTCAAGAAATTTTTTACTGATTTTAACTTATCCTAGATTCTTACAGGACAGGAAAATTTTAAAAGCTATTTGTCTAGGTTTAATTTAATTGGAGTGATATTTGTTCTTGTAGTCAGGATGTTGAAACTGCGGAAGGTATCTTGTTGTATTGTAACCTATAATTTTGTAAAAGTTGAAATGTGAAACCTGGCCACTTGTTTTGTCTTTGTTGATCAATTGTACTGAAAGGCTTAATGTCTTAAGAAATTTTGTTTATTGTATACGTTTTTTAAAGTTTTACAGGTACCTTCCCCGTTCTTTATATTTGTGTATTCTCCTCGTTCCTTTTTATTTTATATTTGTATGATTAATGTATTTATACTTTTGTTTTAAATTAGATAATGCTGTTTTCACTTACATCTGTAAGCCTCATTTATGCAATGTGGAGCATGAGGAGTTTTGCAAATAAATTAATTAAAAAATGTATTTATGGAAAAGTAAAAGTTGTCATGCAATATAGTCACTTATTTTCAAATGACTAAATCTCGTACCAAATAAGTTCAAAATTTATAATAAAAAAAAAACTTAATTTCTCTTCAAGCCATTCAACTATACTAATTTAATATTTTCACACAAGGTTAATTGTATAAATAGTAAACATATTTTATAAGGAATTTCATAGTTAAATTATACAAATTATTTTCCTTAATTTTATTTAAAAAAAGGTAGAAGAAAAATGTGTTACATCACACATGGTAAAAAATTTATTAAAATGTTCAGTCACACACATTTTATTTTTAAAGTTCAACAGCCATATGATTCATGTTCAATAGTACAAGCCCATAAATTTATATCATTTTTGAAAAACCTAAGTCCCAAGGACAAACTTAATTATCCAGAAGTTAAGATTATAAAATTTTGTGACTGACAGTGTTCAAGTGAAGTCCAAAGTTGGAAATTCGATTTTGGTCGAAAAAATAGTTTTTATGGAACAAATGTGGCTTTTTTTCACTGTTTATTCTTCATTGCTAAATAGCTTGAATTATAATATAATTTAAAGAAGGTTAGGTGTTTAATCCGGTAATCTAGTGGCTTCTCAAACTTTCAACATTTGCGATCCAATTTTCAATCATAATTTTCATCGCGCCTCCCTCATACAATAACTATATATTGAATGCAATAATAATGTACTTCAACGCTAAAGCTACAATGCGACTAAATTATAAATTGCACAAATTATCAAGATAAGTATTATACTTTGTACATAATTTTTTACCATGGCCAGCCCATGGAAATCACCTAGTAACTACTAAACTTGGTTTTTCTAATTTAAGTAATTGATAAATTAATTATCAAATATATTTTTTGACCCGTACTAAGTCCATTATACTGGTTGTAAATGTGAATTTTATTTTTTAATTAGGCAGAATGTATTTATTTGGCTTCATTTCAGTAAATTAATAATTATTTTAATATTTTTATTTTCGATTTTTTTATAACTCGTGCTACCTAGGGTTATCACGCCCCCTTAGGTGGGGGTGCCCCACATTTTGAGAAACGCTGCGGTAATCAATATTTTCAATAAATACTCTCAGAATTCCAATCGTTCACCTATAATCCTTGGATGACTTCAGAATTCAAAACAACCTAATTTTCAAAGGCATTAAGTTAAATAAAACAAATCATTTTATTATAATAAGCTTATGACTGCTTCGCTGTCCTTACGATCTTATCGATTTTTTTTCTTTTCAAATTCAAACCTATACAGTATGTCAAACATTAAAAAAAAAAGAAATTAATATAGCAACACAAAAATTTTTTTTCAAAAGAAAGATGTTGGATCCTTGAATTAAAAGTGGATTCAACTGATTTCTCGATCAGACTTAAGTCATTAATGCCTAACTTATTTTAGCTTGCTGTAATATATATATTTATACATGTGTGTATAAATAAATAAATAATATACAGAGTTCTTGATTTACGACGGAAGCTCTGTTTCGGTTAACACAGGGCTTAAATGGATTTAATATTTTCAAACAATATTGTCATTCACACACACAACACTTTAAAATATACTAAATACCGTAAAATCCGGCGTATAGCGCGCACTTTTAACACAAAAAATAATACGAAATTTACGGGGTGTGCGTTACACGCCGGGTATAAAATTGCTAGCTTTAAAAGTAAAAAAAGAGGTGAGCATAAAAAAAATGAAGACCTGAAATAATGTTTATTTAAAAGAAATGACATATATCTTATGAATTTTAGGGAATGTAGTTCTAGAAATATACTATGTTTTCAAAAGTCTGAGATTATACCTCAAATAAATGACTTCAAAATATGAGAATTATTATATACGTACACTTCACGTTTATCGTAAAAGATGGGGAGGGGTGCGGGTTATACGGTAAACATACCTAAAAATTAAAAAATGCAGTTTGAAAGTATAGGGGTGCATTATACACCGGATTTTACGGTACATAAAACTAAGAAATTCACACATACAATCTCTTCTGTACTTATGTAAAATACATAATAATACTCTTTTGTAAGTATTGTAACCAAAACTGTGCAATGGAAAATTACATTTTTTGATCGTTCGTTCCACAAGTCGTTAGGTCAAGGAAAAAGTACATATTGTTGAAACGAGAAAAACTTTTTTTGCAAAATCAAAATGCTATCCACTCATTCATTTGATTTACTTAACAGACATCATATAAATTCAGTTCAGACTTATAGTCTTATCTTTTTTTGCTTTAACCGAAACTAAATAATAATTTCACTAGAAAGCAAAACCTCCTATCCCAAGGTGTTAGTATCCTTCAATCATTTTGATGCTTGATCAGACACCAAGCAGTCTCCTTTTGAAGCTTGCATTCTCTTCAAAGTGTTACTTGTTGAACCCTTCAGAGCTACAGACATCCTCCACCTACTGATTAGCAGAGGAATCGTTCTCGCGCACAAAGGGAAGCCAACCTGTAATTTGTCCCTTGGGTGTGTTGAGTGTTAAGAGACCGATTCCAAAAAAGAGGCAAATTGATTAATCTCGATGACTCGCGCGACATCGACGCTCCCATCTGGTTGAGTGAAGGACGATGATGTTTTTCAACCGACCCTTGTTGCAGCACGGGTGTCGTCTTTTGTATCTTGTCGAGGTG
>BMAO01027068.1:0-64874 GCA_019973975.1 Trichonephila clavata
CTCTTCATAAACACACATTAGTTATGTGGCCAAATTGATCTTTAATTTAACAATTATTTAAACATATACACCCGACATCACAAAACGGCACGCGACATCACAACGGCACGACACTTAACCAAACTAACAGAGTTCTGATCCTCCGCGCAACTCGTTTGCGCAGCTCACAAAATCCTTCTTCAAATTCCCGAAGGGATTATTTAACGACCGATCTGAAATGAGTTAAGGGATTCTTACTCCTTCCCCAATCGAAAAGCATCCGTCTGAAGACGATGCGCCTGAAAATAGACAAAAAACACACACACACACAAAATACATGGACACAATTCAGAGAGAAATAATTGAAAATTGGTTATGCGCGCAGAGCCCCAGATAATATAACTCCTCGGAGACACATAAATATACATACATTATAGAAAACTACATAATAGAAATAGAAATTTCAAAAAAAAAACAAGAGAATAATACATAGAACGAATACTCTATCTTGCATATTAATTATTTTTTTTTTACTATACTTCTAAAAAGAACCTTTAGTGAATATACATAAAAATGAAGCAAACAAAACCCTACTCAGAAATTCTAAGTCTGGAAAGTGCATCTGCATTGCCGTGAGCACTACCCCTTCTATAGGAAACTTTAACATTGTACCTTTGTAAGGCCAATGCCCATCTGGTCAATTTGGCACTGTGAGGAGCACTATTGGTAAGATATGTCAAAGGGTCATGATCTGAAATGACCTGGATTTGTGACCCAAAGATCCAAGTGTCAAATTTACGAAGCGCCTCTAACACGCTGAATGCTTCACGCTCGATCGTGGACCACTTCATTTGGGCCAAAGTCAGTTTTTTGCTAAAGAAAGCAATTGGCATTTCCTCCATATGGTCATTGTGTTGAGCTAAACAAGCGCCAATGGCAGTAGCGGAAGCATCTGTGAATAGTAGAAAGGGCGAGACAAATCTGGTGTATGTAGAGAAGGCATTTTTACAAGTTCCTCCTTAAGTTTCATGAAAGAATCTTCAGCTGACGACTCCCAAGGAATGTCTTCCGAATGTTCTTTTTAGTCAAGTTAGTTAAGGGCAATACTAACTGTGCGAAGTTCGGGATATAATCTCGATAATAACTCGTGAGACCCAAGAAACTTCTGACTTCACTTTTTGTGGTAGGTCGACTCAGTCTCCGAATCGTTTCTACTTTTTCAGGATCAGGAGAATGTTTTCCTGAACCAACTATGTGACCTAAGAACTTGACGGATTTTCTGCCGAAGGCACACTTTTCCAGTTCACCTTTAGCCCTACTTTTTGCAAAGACTTAAACACCTTCGTGATGTGATCGAGGTGTTCTTCCCAAGTTGTCGAATAGATAGCAACATCATCGATGTATGAGCGGCAGTATTTCCGATGCAAGAACAGAGCATTGTCCATGGACTTCTGAAAGGTGTTCCAGCATTTTTCATGCCGAAAGGCATAACCTTCCATTGATAATGCCTGAATGAGTCACAAATGCTGTCAAAGGCTTGGCCTCATCCTTCATTGGGATCTGCCAATAACCTTTCGTCAAGTCTAGTACACTTATGAATCTGGCTTGGCCAATTTCAAAAAGAAGGTCTCTTGCGTTCTGCATTGGATATGCATCAGTATTGTGACATTATTTAAAAGTCTATAATCTACACAGAGTCTTACGCTTCCGTCCTTTTTAGAGACGCAGACGATAGGGTGAGCCCATTCACTTTCACTAGGCTCAATCAGTCCTAATTGAAGTAACTCGTTAATTTGTTTATTTACTTCTTCTTGAAGGGCTATCGGTATGCGATAAGGTTTCAGTTTCTTTGGAACGTAATCGGGCATTAAACTCACTGAATGTCCTTTTCCTTAGCAGATCCTGGAACAGAGCTAAATACGTCTGAGAATTTAGAGAGGAGGTCCGCAAGCTGATGTTTTTGAGAATTTTCTAGACCAGAAGAGCTGTCCATTACATGGTTGTAAATGTCATTGACGTCCAATTCTACTGTATCAGTAGGGGCATAATGAAGTTCACCAAATTCATCGTCTTGGTCAAATATAAGACCTATTTGCTCAATTCTAGCTATGTACGGTCGTAATTTATTGAAGTGGAGTTCTTTTTCACTTCCATCGTCCATTTTTACTCTCGCTGTATGTGGTCTTGGTAGTTCTATGATAGATGCAGGACCCATCCATTTTTTTAAAAGCTTGTGAGATGACGATGGGATAAGTACCAAACCTGGTCACCAACTGCCAAACGTTTTTCTCTAGACCTAAGGTTGTATCTACTTGCATATTCGGCTTGTGCTTTTCAGAGTTTCCTCTTGCCAGGTTATGAGCCTGTTTCAATTTTCCAGTTAAGTCTCTCAAATATTCCTCAACGGACTTTGAGCTACCAGTAGGAATTTCCTTGTCACCTGTCCAAACCTCCTTCAATAGTTTCAATGGGCCGTTTGGTAGCCGACCGTAAACAAGTTGGTATGGCGAGACGCCTGTTGTGCTATGTGGCACTTCCCGATACGCAAACATGAGGTACGGAAGGTGAGAATCCCAATTATTTCCGTTTTTCCTGAATATTTTTATTCAGCATTTCTTTTAGAGTCCGGTTCCAACGCTCTACAGCCCCATGCTCTCCGGATGTCCTGGAGTAGCGAACCTTGGAGCTATTCCCAAAACGTCCTCGAAGGCTTCAGTCAATTCAGCAGTGAAATTTGTTCCCTGATCAGTGCAAATAACTTTTGGGAACCCAGTTTGGGTGAATATCTTCATTAAAACTTCCATGTTGTTTTTGCCTTGATATTCCTAACCGGTATGGCCTCTGCCCATCTAGTGCAAATATCAACTGCACAGATAATAAACTTATGACCTCTGCGAGAGGATGGCTCCAAAGGGCCAATACAGTCGACACTCCATACTTCAAATGGGTTTTCCGGTCGAACTATGGGTGTTATGGGAATTCTATCCCGGTAAGTGAGCCCTCTTCTAAGCTGACAGGTCTTGCAGCTTTGACAAAATGACCTTACATCTTGTTTGAGTTTAGGCCAGAAGAAGGAATATTTGATGCGCTGTTTAGTTTTACTCTCACCTAAATGTCCAGCTAAAGGTATTTCGTGGGCCACTTTCATAACTTCTTCTCTTTTGCAGGTGGGAAGGACAACTTGCTTTACATCTTCACCGCATATTGACTCAGTGTGTATTAAAACTCCATCATCAATTTCGTACGCATTTTGTTTGTTCTTAGCCTGGCTCCAGACTGGTCCCAATGACTCGTCCATTCTTTGAAGTTTAACAAAAGAAGATTTCGCCAAATTTGTTTCCGATGTCTGGTCTCTTGCCCTAAGGCTAAGTAGATAGTTCTTCCTCACTTTTCAATTGTATATCTTTACCCTTGGTGCATTCAAAATCTCTCTGATTTTCAAAATCAAATAACTGAACATTTTCTAAAAGAATCTCATAAGCGGTGGCGCTAATCAACATGTCGTTGACGAGTTTCTTAGACACAGCGCACATGATTGGCACCGAGCCATGCTTTCCGTCGTCTATTTTTAGGTTAAATAGTTTAAGAGCAGCTATTTCCTTTTCACCAAATGCCGAAATGATTTGGATAGTTCCCTCACCTTCTCCACAATCCTTACCGATCAAGTCTTCGCGTAAGACTGATATTTGTGCTCCTGTATCGATTACTGCTTTTATGGACGTTTGTCCACATTTGATATCAACAAATTGAAGATCATCAATTCCATTCCTTGTGTTGATGGGAACGGAGACTGGTATTGAGACTCTAGCAGTTACCACTTCCTTAGTAGATTCTAGTTCAGTTCCCTTAGCAGTAATTGTGTTGCTTCTGGCATTGCGAGGTGGTGTCTTTCTTGTATTTTTCGGGCATTCGCGAGCCAAATGTCCTACATTCTCGCAAATAAAACACTTAGGCTTAAGCCCTCTACTTGTTCCGTGTTTGACTCTACCGGCAATTTAGTTTTCCTAAAAAATGGTGCATCTTTTGGCTGCAGATTAGCGCCCTTATTATCCGAGACAAACTTATTATTTGTCGGCCTGTACCTCGCATCATTCGAGTGGCTCCCCTTACATTAGCCCTCACGCTTTCGTATTCGTCTAGCTTATCAGCTAAGTCTCCTGGAACAATTGATTTAACCCAGTTGTCAACAAACTGTTCTCTTATGTCACCAGGGACACGTCGTTTCAACTGATCTGTAATCATGAGATTCTTCAACCCTTCAAAATCATTTACACCAATACCCCCAAGCCACTCTTCAAAATAGCTGGTTATTTCGAAAACAAAATCACGCCAAGATTGAGCTGGATTCCGCTAGTGTTTTACAAACTTCTGCCGAAAAATTTCAGCACTAAGTTTGAAGCGTTTCAGCAATAGACCTTTAATATAATCATAGTCGTCAAATTTTTCCTCTGCTTCACGAGCCATTAATTGATTAATTTCACTAGGCATAAGAGCCAAAAGAGCTGACACCCAGTGTCTTTTCTCGATGCCAACCCTCTTTGCCTGTCGTTCGAACAAGGTCAAAAACAAAACTATGTCCCCATCTTTCATCTCAAATTTGGGTACAACTTTCGTTAACTCATAGATGCTAACCTTAGCCTCAGGTGTACTAGTTAACCCCTTAAGCCTTTCATTCTCTAACCGTAATTTTTCTAACTGAAATTCGCGATCAAGCCTTTGATTCTCTTTCTCAAATTCTTGTTGCTTAAGAGCCATTTCCTGTTGCTCTCGAAGCTTTCTATTCTCAATTTCTTGTTGTTCTCGAAGCTTTCTATCCTCTATTATAACTGTGAGTTGATTTTTGCTAAACTCCTCATCATAATCTGGGTGTGTGGTAATTAGTTTACTCAAATCTGAAATTTTCATATTATCTCCCACATTAAGGTTCAGCTCCTCTGCCAATAGCCTAAGATCCTCCTTTCGTGCCTTACCTAAGTAAGCCATTTTTACTACTTGTTTACCTATCCACTCAATAATAAAATCAATAAAATGAGGGAAAAAACTTTTGTTACAACTATTCCTCACAATATGTAACTAAACTACAACTTCACATTCAAGTTATGTCATGTAATAGCAATGAATTCTTAAGTACCCAAATACAAAATCAACCATTGTTTAGTATAAACATAGGCAAGTATTATGTCATAATTAATTAAATCACAAATAAAATAGAGTAAAACATGACAATCTAAAAAAAATCACAATTCATACTCTATCTCAATCTTAGGTAAAGAAAAATTTATAGAATGAAATTTTATGACATGGGAAACAAAACAAAAAAAATCAAAATTTCACAAAGTTAGAAAATATTATCTTTCGAAAACAATTTCACAAAACTCTTACTAAAACGAAATGTTTTGCTTTATAATTCAATAAATAAAAAAAAAAGGATCACACAACATAAAAAAATGATTTATGGTATAGAGTCTATTATTGGTTCACACACACGTGCCATGCATCGCTACAATGGTTTGCATGTTTCATATAACTTCACAGCATTGCTACTACATTCAGATTACTCATAAAATAGTCTTTGGAATACAATATATTTCAACCAAATATTTCAATTAACACTATCGTATTAAATTTTTTTTTTAATTTAACTCTAAATATGAATAACTGAAACGAAACTAATTTCAAAATTAATTCGAATCTAATTACTCACAAAACTCTCGTATGAAAGACCAATTTAACACAAGAATACAGTAAATAAAATAAACAAATGGTTCTTATACTTTTAATACACGTCGAAACCTGTCGAATACTGTCGTATCCAAACAAGTTTACACTTTAAAATACTGATGTATTTCAACAACCAAACAAAATTAATTGGCTAAAATACTTAACACATGTTGTGTTATTTACTAAATTTGCCGAATACTGGCGTATCCAACGAATTTATTACATAGAATACTGATGTATTCAAACAACAAAATTTAATTAACTAGTATACTTAACACATGTCGTGTTATTTACGAAATTTGCCGAATACTGGCGTATCCCAACAAAGTTATCATTTAGAATACTGATGTATTCAACCAACAAACAAAATTTAATTAACTAATATACTTAACACATGTCGTGTTATTTACGAAATTTGCCGAATACTGGCGTATCCCAACAAATTTATCATTTAGAATACTGATGTATTCACACAAACAAACAAAATTTAATTAACTAATATGCTTAACACATTTCGTGTTATTTACGAAATTTTTCGAATACTGCCGTATCCAAAACAGGATTACCATTTGTACTACTAATATGGCAAAACGAAAGTAAGCACTGGCGTGCAAAAAAAAAACATTTTTTTTTTTTACATATTCATTTAGAGAACTCGTACACATAAACACATAAATTAATGTTTCATTTCTCTCTGATCACAATTGAGGAGTCATATTATAGAAATGAGGCTCTTACCTTATTTTTTTTTTCCAAAAAGGATTACTTCCGTTTTGTTCCGAGTGCTTTATTTTGTTTCCCGCTAATTTAATATCCTCTAGTAAGATCCTTTAGACTACGCCAATAAAGTTCCTTCATCCTCTTCAATAAACACACATTAGTTATGTGGCCAAATTGATCTTTAATTTAACAATTATTTAAACATATACACCCGACATCACAAAACGGCACGCGACATCACCAACCGGCACGACACTTAACCAAACTAACAGCGTTCTGATCCTCCGCGCAACTCCTTTGCGCAGCTCACAAAATCCTTCTTCAAATTCCCGAAGGGATTATTTAACGACCGATCTGAAATGAGTTAAGGGATTCTTACTCATTAATAATGCAAGATAAATGTATACATAATCAACTATTAAAACAGTTTTTTATGTAATCTATTTCTTAAATTGCAATCAAAAAGTCAATTTCTTTTTTTAAAGTGTATGATGTGCTCTGGTACCCTTAAAAATTTAAAAATGTAGGCATTAATAATGCAAGATAAGTGTATACATATAATCAACTATTAAAACAGTTTTTTATGTAAACACTTATTTTGCGTACTGTGGAGTGACACATGGAACAGGGTCCTCGCCCCTCACTCTGGAAACTGTGCTTTAAATATAATATTCAATGCACAGGCTAATGGTTCCACACAATTTTTTTTTTCGAATAGAAAGGTAGTTATAAATGTTACAAAATGTTATTTCTAAAATTATAAATCATTAATAGTTGTATGAAATTTTTTGATGTGTTGAACCCATATTTTCCATGTAATGTTTACAGTGTAATTATACTTCAAGCATTCTTTAAAGTTACGAAAGTTATTTTAACTTCAAAATATTTTTTCCTTCGTTTTATGAAATATAATGTAATTTTGTAATACTTTTTTTCATTTATGTATCACATATAAAAGTATTTCTTGCATGTGAAAAATATTTTACATGTATAAAATAATGAAAAAAATATAATTAACAAGTTTTTGAATTAAATACCTGCATATTATCTTTGAAAAACATAATAAAACTGATAATCTTTACTTTTTTTCTTTAAAAAAAAAGGGTAGTCTGAAATTTAAAAAGATAAATTTTTGATTCTGAAAAATATGCACAATTTCTTAAAACTGCAATTGCAAAAGTCAATTTCTTTTTTAAAATGTATGATGTGCTGGTACCCTTGAAAATTTAAAAATGTAGACATTAATAATGCAAGATAAGTGTACACATAATTAACTATTAAAACAGTTCTTTATGTAAACACTTATTTTGTGTATTGTGGAGTGAAATGTGGAACAGGGTCCTCGCCCCTCACTCTGGAAACTGTGCTTTAAATATAATATTTAATGCACAGGCTAATGGTTCCACACAATTTTTTTTCCAATACAAAGGTAGTTTTAAATGTTACAAAAATTAAATAAATGGATACTGTTATTATCAATTTCATTTATCATGTTTTTTTTAACTGTTAGAAAAAATTTCATACCACTGAATTCATTACCAATAATTTTATGAATTCTTATAAAAAATATTTCTTGAATATGTGAAACATTTTATACACATATGTAAAATAATGAGCAAAACATAGTTAGCCATATATTTTTAAAAAATATTATAAAACTGATTATCTTTATTTTTTTTAAAAATTTAGTTTCAAAAAAGACACTTTATGAATTTCATTTGTCATTTTGTACGTTTTTTTTATCAATGCACATATGTATGCACTCGGTAAAAGCCCGTGCAACGCCGGGCCATGAAAGCTAGTCTACACTATTAAAATTCGAAGGTAAACAAACGTATCTATCTATGTGCGTCTATCTTCTCACGAACAGCACCACGCAGAAAGTCGCGGAAGGTACCAAAAGATCGGGAATTTTCCGGGGAAGCCGTATTGCCTATTTATATTCCGATATTCTAATTAGTTAAAAAGATATTAATTAAAAACCTTAAAACGCCTAATTGTTTTACTCCTGCCGGTTGTTTACTTGGCGGAACTTCCCTTCCGTTTCCGCCGAGCGGTAATCTTACGTTTTCCACCATATTAAAATTGTCATCTAATTTTCGGTGTCGAAATGAGACAAAAAATAATTACAGAATCGGAAAGATCATTTATTTCGCCACGACACGGTATAATTTTTTTTGTAAAATAACGATATTTTCTATTTTTTTCGAATTTTTTAAAATAGTGTTAAAACAGATGCGTTTTTATGAAAATTATTTCTAAATCGTTGGGTATGAATTACTTTTCGTGTTATTAAATCGATATTCTACACTAATTAACTTCAAGCCTTTCTCTTTTAGATCCATTTATTTAAAAAATAAAATTCCCAAAACTTTTTTTTAAAGAATTTTTAAAAAGTAGTCTTAATTTTTACTTCACATTGAATAACTTCGTCATTTATGAAGATAATCTCACAAAACCTTTTTTCCGTGTGTACAGTAATATTATCCGTAACATATACGAAGATTGAAAAAATTGCTTCAAAATTACGGATTTAAAAAAAATTGTGATTTTCGTAAACTTATGTTTTTCTGAGAAATAAATTAAAAGTAGTACTTTGTACATTTTTTATTTCAAAGTACGTTATTTTTGCAAATAGTTGGTGATGTTTGAGAGCATTAACGTAAAAATTATGCCCTTAAAATGAAGGTAATGATCTTTAAAATAATTCAAAATACGCGATTTTACATTTAGCCAAACATTGGCGTCGAAAATTAGCTTTGCGCCAATGACTTTTGACCTGTTTCGCCTTCCACCGCATCTAACTAAGGGTTACACTAAAAAAAATTGCCTTAAACAGGGGGAAATCAGTAACTTTGGCGAGTAAAAAAAAAAAAAAATGTGAGTGAAAAAATTACTTTTTCGTCCTCCCATTCATTATTGGTGCCTATTTTCAATTTTCGCTCCGGGTCCCGGTAGCACAGTCGGTAAGCGCGCTTCTCTTCATTTACACCGTAAAGCAGATCGTGCCTTTGCGAGTTCGAATCGCTGGGATCTCTTTTTTTTCATTTCTGCTAATTTTTCCCACGTAAATTAATTTTACTGATAAATACTTATTTTAACATGATCCTCTGTTATTTTAATGTACTTTTTTTTTTTTGCCTTCTAAAAGGTTTTTTTTTATTTTTAATCATTCAAAGTAATTTCTATCTTTTTCAACAATTCGATTTTGTTCATTTCTGCTTATTTTTCCCACCCGTAAATTATTTTTTTCTTCTTCAAATATCCAAACGTTTCAAGAGCTATCTGTAGAATTTTTTTTATTAGTATTTATTCATAATGGATTTAAATTAATATATTTTTTAAAAATTAAAATGCATTCAATGCATTTCTGAGATTCATTTAAAATATTTATCAGTATCGAAATTTTTGTTCTCTTTCATAAAACTTATAGTTTACTTTAAAATGATGCGTAATTGCATGAAACCTTTTCCCCGTGTCGAATATTTCAAAAAATTCTCACAATTTTACTTCAAGAATTAAAATAGTAGTGAAATTTTGTTATTTGAAAAATTTATACTTTCTGTTCTTTTTTCAGCATACAACTATTTTTAAAAATGCTGCAGTTTCGTTTCCGGGAAAAAACTATCTTTCTTTAAAGAATTTTATAGAAAAAAAACAGCTTTTTTTTTTTTACAAAACAATGCTGTTTTGCATATTTTATAATTTTTTCTCATATGAATCAATATCGTTGCGTTTATATAAAAATGATTTTTAAAACTTTCAGAATCAATGATTTAAAAAATAAAAAGCCGAAAACTTTTTTGAACGAATTGTAATAAAACACTCAAAATACTTAAATCAATCATTTAATAATTTCTTCATTGAAAAAAAAAATTGCATTAAATTTTTTCCCGTGTGTCGATTTTGCTTAAAAATTACGGATTTTTAAGATTTTTTTTGTGATTTTCGTAAAATAAAGTTTTTGCGAGAAATAATATAAGCATTATTTTTGTAACATTTTTTCTTCAAAAATTGTTGTTGTTTCCAATCAATATGTGAACACTTGGAATTTTCAATTAAAAATTGAGCCATAAAAAATAATGAAAACTTTTAAAGAAATTCTAAAGGCTTTGCGCATGCGTGAGAATCATTATTATTTTTTTTTCCCCTCTGTTTAACGCTCAGTGGCCAAGGTCAAACTTGATGTTGCAATATTTTTTCCGTTATTCATTACTAGATTAATTATGTAATGACAACACTGTATAATCTGTTTTTTTCTGGATAAAACGATAGATTATAGTTTTCTGGACTATACTTTGGCTACCAGTATATAACGATTCATTGGCAAATGAAAATACCACACATACACACAAACCCTTTGTATTATTTTTAGCTCTAAGAAAATAATTATTGTTAAAATAATGAATATGCTTGGTTTTTCGTAATATATTATATCAGAACGTTTTCTTTGTTGCTTTAAATATACATTTTTTTAAGTAAAAAAGAATTGTTTTCTGTAAATCATTAATCGAAATTTTTCAATCGTTACGTATAAGGATTTCTTATAACTATGATAAGTAAACCATCTGAACTAAAAAGATTCATACTTTGCTCTTTTAATATCAGTGATTGAATAAATTAAATACCAAACATCATTTATTTGTCACGATGCGGATTTTTTTTTCAAAATAATAATACTTTGCCTATTTTATGATTTCTTCTAAAATGAATAAATATCGATGCATTTAAATGAAAATGATTTTTAAAAAAGTCATTGATCATTTAGAATCAATGATTAAAAAAATAAAATGCCAAAAAAAAAAGAATTTTATAGGGAAAAAAACAACTTTTTTTTTTTACAAAACAATGATGTTTCGCATATTTTATGAGTTTTTCTCATATGAATCAATATCGTTGAAGTGAGTGGGTGATTTTAAAATTCACCCTGTTTGCCTATTCGAGAATTTTTGGTGACGGACCTCGAAATTTTCAACCATTCTCAAGTGACGAGGACGACACCTGAGCTTTCACCCATCTTTAAGAATTACCACACCACACCAACGCAAAAACAAATTTCGAAAAAGGGAGTTTTTATGACATAGTTAAAGAAATCACTCAGATCGTGCGCACACACACAAGTGCTATCGGCCTGAGGGAAACACGAAATTTCCATGGGATGAAGTTATTCACTCGGTAAAACGAAAGAATTGGAAAGTGAGTGGGTGATTTTTAAATTCGCACTGTTTGCCTATTCGAGGTTTTTGGTGACAGACCTTGAAATTTCAACCATGCTCAAGTGACGAGGACGACACATGAGCTTTCACCCATCTTTAATAATTACCACACCACACCAACGCAAGAACAAATTTCGAAAAGGGAGTTTTTATGACATTGTTAAAGAAATCACTCACATCGCACGCACACACACACACACAGGTGCTATCGGCCTGAGGGAAACACGAAATTTCCATGAGGGTGAAGTTATTCACTCGGTAAAAGCCCGTGCAACGCCGGGCTAAGCGGAGAGGAAAGAAACAAAGAAATCAAAGTAATTTCGGAAAATAATATTGGAAGTGCTGAATTTGTGAAGATTGAGTGAATATTAACGTCATACTGTTCAGCTACACGAGGCCTTTTGGGGACGGTCCACGTAATTTTGAACCATCGTCAAGTGACGCGGACGACACCTGAGCTGGCACCCCCTCTCCTAACTACCACACCACACCAACGGAAGGACGTTTGAACTCTCGACAGATTTTACGTGCATCGCTCCCCTACACTGCGGGTCTTCAGTGGTACTAGGATCGAGAATTTGTGAAGAGAATTGAAAATGTTAAGCAACAAAGCCATGACACGCACTCACGGGACATGCACTCACATCGTACGCGTGAAACACCACAAAAGTGTTGGCGTTAGAATAAAAGGAAGAAATTAACATGGGGATTAAGTTATACCCTCGGTATAAGCCCGTGCAACGCCGGGCCATGAAAGCTAGTTACTTTAATAATTTGCTTAATAATAGAATTTTCCCCAAAATGGGTAAGGAAAAAATGACAGAAATAATTCTGAATATTGTAAGAAAAATTTTTAAAGCTATGCATTCTATTATGTGGAGTGTTGAGCATTCTCCAAACATCCCATTTTATCACTATATAAAACGTTTTGTATTTGATAGAAGTACATTCCGTAGTTCTACAATCAAATATTATATGATTACAACGAAAGTAAAGAAATTAATTATTTTAATTTCAAAAGCAGCAAAAAAAGGAATTGTAATTAATGTTTTGATCAAATTTTTATACATAGAGTTTTATAAATTGAAATTTTCAAATTAAATTCGCCTTCAATATTCTAAGCCTCACCCGATTTTCAGATAGCATTAATACTGGGGGAAAAGTGCAGCTTAGGTTCCAATAAATACAGTATTTTATATAAAACTAGAAAATACAGTTAGCTTCATTTTTTTAAACAATTTGCATAAATTTAATAGAGAAAATAAATGTAGACTCGGTTGAGTTAATAAGTGTTTAGTGATGTCACACTCTTGAGCTATTGACGTCAGACCTCTTAATTTTCAACAGTGGTCAAGACTTGAAGACAACACTTTAGCCACCACCACCCTCTCCCAACTTCCACATCACACCCACAACGGAGTCAGTTGAAGAAGCACCTGTAGAAGAGGATAATAAAATAGCCATAAAATCTCTCCAAAAAAAAAGAGGAAACAAGTTTAATAAAATAATGATGTAGAATGATGTATATTAAATAAATGATGCATTTCTTGAATATACAAGGAGTGATGATCAATATTTATATCAGGCAATTTATACTGCAGGTACAACTTACAATGTATCAATCAAAATGTAGCGAGAAATTTAAATCCAAAATTTAATAAATGATTATATTAAATAAATGATGCATTTCTTGAATATACAAGGAGTGATGATCAATATTTATGTCAGACAATTTCTACTGCAGATAGAACTTACAATGGCTACAATGTATCAATCAAAATGTGACGAGAAATTTAAATCCAAAATTTAATAAATGATTATATTAAATAAATGATGCATTTCTTAAATATACAAGGAGTGATGATCAATATTTATATCAGTCAATGTATACTGCAGTACAACTTTTGTATCAATCAAAATGTGACGAAAATAAATCAAAATTAATAAATGATTATATAAATAAATGATGCATTTCTTGAATATACAAGGAGTGATGATCAATATTTATATCAGGCAATTTCTACAGCAGATACAACTTGCAATGGCTACAATGTATCAATTAAAATGTGAGGAGAAATTTAAATCCAAAATTTAATAAAAGATTATATTAAATAAATGATGCATTTCTTGAATATACAAGGAGTGATGATCAATATTTATGTCAGACAATTTCTACTGCAGATAGAACTTACAATGGCTACAATGTATCAATCAAAATGTGACGAGAAATTTAAATCCAAAATTTAATAAATGATTATATTAAATAAATGATGCATTTCTTGAATATACAAGGAGTGATGATCAATATTTATATCAGTCAATGTATACTGCAGGTACAACTTACATTGTATCAATCAAAATGTGACGAGAAATTTAAATTCAAAATTTAATAAATGATTATATTAAATAAATGATGCATTTCTTGAATATACAAGGAGTGATGATCAATATTTATATCAGGCAATTTCTACAGCAGATACAACTTACAATGGCTACAATGTATCAATCAAAATGTGACGAGAAATTTAAATCCAAAATTTGACTTTGATTATGTCATGTATTCTTTTTTTTCTTTTCGGTCCAAAATTATGGCCAACTATCCATTCTTCTTCAGCCATCTTGTCCCTCAATTTACTTTATCGATAACACTCTAGAAAAATTCTTTTAACCCAAATACCACTTCCATTGTATATAGCTGCTTCAACTCCAGATACATTTTGGTCTTTCACGACCCTTTTCCGGTAAATATCCTGTTTCTACTCCCATATTTTATTCCGGTGGAAAAAAGAACCCATATTTTATGATGGGTTCACTCACCAATTTTTTATTCATTTTATCTCTTTCGCTCTCTCGAGTCCCATAGCCTCATTTCATCCTCAACTATATCTTTGTAAAAGAAAAAGGGGGGGATAAAGAATTCGCACTGGTCTAAAACAAGTAGGGGGGGATCTAGGGAAGAAATCTCACCAACCCAGAAAACTTTTTCATCGAAAACCCACGTAGAAAAAGAGCAGAGAGACCGAAAGAAGGAAAGATAAAATATACTAAAAAACGAAGGGGGCATGGACGAACAAGAAAAAAAGGGGTAGAAAAAAAAGGAGGGCTGGTAGAAACTTTGCCAGAGATTTTCCCTCTCCCTTTCATTCATTCCCTGTTTTGGTCCATGAAAGCTTCCCTTTCACACACTTTCATTTCAAAGAAAATTTTCCAACAGGGGTATAGGTGAAAGCATGTATTTTGCTGCTTCTGCTGCATCCCCCCTCCCTCTCTTTTCGCACACCCCACGAGAGGAAAAGTTGGATATATCGATTTGAAGAGAGTTGGTGCCTCTTTGATAGCACAGAAAAGCAGTCGACACTCAGCGTAACTTTGCTTCCTGGCATTGTCTAAATACAACTGCCGGTTTGTGAAAAGAAAACTTTGTTCTTGGGGGGAAAGTCTTGGGCGAGAGAAGAATGAATAACCACCCTTCACCCCTTCCAACACCCCTTTCCTCGGAGATCTTTGTTTGTTTCTTTTAGTGTCTCTTTGCTCTTCTTGAAAACGCGACAATGGTTCCCATTCTTAGGAAGCAAATCACTTTGAAAGTTAGAAGAATGGCTTGACAACGCTTTTCGCTGTGAACAACGATCGAGTGGAGAAGAAAAGGAGGATTTTATGGATTGTGCCTTCAACAAGAAAAGCAAGCAGAGAAAGAGATATAGTGAGAGAGAGGCTCTCTTGGCATAATTGAGTAGATTCGTCTGGGTCTTAGGATTATGTGAATGTTTAAAGCTTTAAAAAAATAGATGGTATACAAAAAAAGAAAGTAAACAGTCGAAAAATGGAATTTTTTTTTAAAAAAATACACAATAGGATATCAGAAAAGAAAATATTGAAATTCTTATAAGTGCTTGTATGTTTAAAAAATACCATGGAGTGTTCTGAAGAAATAAAGTAGTTTTTTGATTTCTTGACGTTCTGATTTCGTTTTAAAAAGACATTCTTTTAGAAAAAACTGTATACTAGAGGATTAGTAAATAGTGAAAGACATTTTGAAAATATAAAATATAAAGTCTGAAATAAAATGGGAATTTTCTACCTACTAATATGATATAAACACAAAAATGGGGAAAGTTTTAATGCATTTTTCTGAAAAAATGAAGCATATTATATTATGAGTTATAATATGGAGTCACGGACATTACGTTTTAATTCCTCTTTTTTTTTTTTTTTTTTTTTATTGTTAATGATGTAAGTTGAAAAATAATTTTCCAAAAATAAAAATAAGTAATATTTGTTTCTCAACACACTAAAACTGTCGATTGTAAATTATAGAATTATTGCGGTAAAAGTAGCATAATAGAGTAAATATGTTGGGAAAAAGGACTTCACAAACACAAATATACTTTAAAGTAAGTTTGATACGAAAATATTAAAGTTATATTAATCTAACCCCTCTAAAAGTGTTATAAATTAGGATGTATGTTCGTTTCGAGTGAAATAAAGTTCTTACTGTGTGAATTTTACTTTTCCTTTTGGGAATTCAAATAATTCTTCTCGTACATTTTTATTGGTAATACAAAAAAAGTTTAAGTAATTAAATAAAAAATAATAATATATCACGTTAAAAATTCTAAGTTACGATAAGGAAGAGTCATTATAAACAAAATATAAAAGTATCGCATGCTTTTGAATACAAAATGTTAATATATGTAGCCTAACTTTGTATTTTATGCTTAACTCTTCTACTTTTAGAGTAGAAGTACTGTTAATTAGTTTATATAATTACTAAAATTTTCAAAAATTAAATTAAATATATAATAAGCGTGTTTTCCTAGATTGTGAATTAATAAAAAGAATCTCGTTTTAAAAAAAATATTTTTTAAATATCCTTTTTTAAAAGGTGTTCTAAAAATGCCACATCTCTACAATAAATTCATTAATATTTTGCGTTTCATTTTTATCTGCTATTAACGCGTAATTAGTTTTCTTAAAACTATAATGACTTATAATGAAAAAACACAAATTTTAAAGAATAACCTTTTATCAAAGAACTAGAGAGCAACTAGTGTAAATGAGAATAATACATTATATTATATTTTATTCTTAAAACAAAAAAGAACAGAAACATTTAAAAGTATATTCTATATTTCCATACAAAAAAAAATTTAGAAATCATTTTTATATTCTTAAAAATATTTTTTAAATTATTCTAACATTTATATTTAAAGAAAAATATGTTGAATTTTAATTAATAATTCCTTTTTTAAGATCTTAAAACAGTAAATAAAGGGGGGGGGGAGTTTTGTTCCATTATAATTATTTCTTTTATTAGGAAAAATAGTTTTTTTTATATATTTTTAAATAATAACAAAAGGCAACAAAAGTAATTTGCTTCAAAAAATAACACTAATTCGTAGAAAGTAATTTTAAAGACAAATGGGAAGACATGATTTAAAAGAAAGCAGAAGGCAATTTTCTTCAAATTTCAAACAAGGTAGAGAAAAAAAATCATTCACAGAAGTAATTTTTTTTTAGTAGACAAAAATAACGTTAAGATGTAGCAGATATTTTTAAAGAAACAAATTCAGAATAAAAGCAAGCAATTTTTGCATGAATGAAATAATTACAAATTTTCGGAAAAGGATATAATTAAGAATAAACTCAACTTTATAAAAAACAACAACAAAAAACATAATGCTCTAGAATTTTCATGAAATGGACTTAAATTATAATAACTTTTTATAAAACGAAATTTAAATTGTCATAAATTTCTATGAAATATGTTATTAGTGCCACTTATCTGAACGATGTCTGATTGAGGCCCACGAAATTCATCCCTTCAAAGAGCTAGATGCACACATGTCGTTATCCGTAGCTTTGAGCACCATACAAGTGACAGTAAGATTTGATTCAATTCGATTCCACCCCAATTTTGAGGGAGAACACCCTGAAGATGGTCAGCTATAGTATCTCCGCACTCTCTTCCCCTTCTACCAACCTCACGAGAGGTAGCTTGACGGCTATTTAAGTGACTCGACGACCCCATACCGCAGAGAGAGAGAGAGAGAGAGACTCCATTAACAAACATCCATGCCTTCTCCGGGATTCGAACCCGGGCCCTACGGCACAGCAGTCAGGGTCATTAATCTCTATACCGGATGGTTGGCGTATAAAATCTAAAGATTTGAAACGTTTTTGAATTTTTACAAAACAAGATCAATATAAATGATTGCGACTTTTATGAAGTGGAAAATTTTAAATTTTGAAATAAATTGAAATTATTATGAATTTTTTCTCAAAATAAGATAAGTTAATATTACTAGAATTATAGAATAATTTGACATTACATCAATAAAGAAATGAACAAAAATTATTTCAACTGATTTGGGATGAAGTGAATTGTCAAATTATTATGAATTACAAACTGAACTGAAATTTCTGTAGTTAATGGGATAATAACCTTTGTTGCTCGGAAACCTGCAACTGTGTAACTAACTGTTGTTTATTTTTTTAAAAAAACAAAAGGGGGAAATTATTATAAATTAAGAAAATAAATAAACAAACAGTGATTTTTGCAAAATTTTAGAAGTAAGAAAAACCTAGATACATTAGCTTTCGACAAACAAAATAAAAATCTTTAGGGAAATATTTTATCTAGAAAAAGGCAAAATAAATAATTTTCGTCCTATTTAAAGTGAAAATGAGAAGAAAAAGTTGTTTGTAAGAGAAGTTAATGAATTCGAAATTACAAGAGACAAAATATAAACACTGAAGAAGTTTTCTTCATTGAAAAAGAATAACACTACTAAGAAATAGGACAAAATACAAACAGACCACAATGTCTTAGATGAGATAGACACTAAAATGGAGATATATTCCCCTGTTTCAGACAGAACTAAAATAAAAGTCAAAAAGTGATAACCATATAAAGTACGATTTTGACAATTTATGTCTTAACTTATATTTTTGTATCAAAAAGGCGAGACAGAAACATATGAAGAAAACTTTTTCCTAGTTTTGCAACACTGAGACAGAAAATTAATTTTCTGGAAATAAAAGTAAAAAATAATAAGTATAACAGAATGATTATATTTTCCTCGCACATAGAAGAGAATGTTTTTAAATACATCTTCGAATTAATAAAGAGTCTTAAGAAACATTTTTTGCACTATAGAGCTAAGAAATTATAATTTTGTAAATATATGCTAGATTTTGATTTGGCTGAATTTGTAAAAGGTGTAAAAATATGTAAAATACACAACAATGTAATAATACTCATGAGGTTAGATTCATAATTTTATTTAATTTGTTCAAAACATCTTGTCAAGTTGAAAAAGAAAGAGCAGTTAAAATAAAATAAAAGAAGTTAAGGTAAAATAGCTCTTAGCTAATATTTTTACTGGTTGTCAAATTAAACTTTTAAAAAAATTGAAATATATAATAATTATTATTAAAGAAATGGGGCAAGGAGAATGAAAAACACTTCTCAAAGTGTCATTAACATTAAAATTTCATCATTAATTTGGAACTACATCCATAGATTAAAATGCTAATAAATGAAAATGAATTATTTTATTTTATAAAAGTGTGTAACTATATAGTATATTTTCCATTTTTTGAAAATATATATATTTTAAATATAAAACCAAAATATTTTAACCAATTTAATGAGTACAGGCAAAGAAATGTCAATATATGCGTACACCCATATCTTACCTTAGATTTTTCTGTTAGTAAAATTATATTACATTTTTTATTATTTCCATATATATTTTTGTCATTTCAATTCTAAAAATACTTTTATTTATATTGAATAAATACGTCAGAAATAATTTTGAATTATATTTATTTTGCGTAGAAAAAATTTGTTAGTGTCATTTTTACTTTTTGTGAACTTCACTGCTTCACTACTACATGCATTGGGAAACAGCTTCTACAGAAAAAACAAGGGTGTTTCCGAAATAGTAAGACCTTTGTGTTTATGATTCAAAATAATGAATAACATTGTTAAAGAAGTTATAAAAATTATCTATATTATCATTTTTTTTTACTTTGGGGATTGCTCGCTATTTTTCTTATATTATTCTGTAGATACCTAGGATTGCCTTTTCTCACTAGCGATGTGCTTGCTCTTTGCTAAAGCTACCATACTACTTTAAAGAATAACAATACAGAATATTACCTAAATCTTTCGATGACAGGAATCATATTTTGATAATAGAACAACAGAGGAAGTTTCTATACGTAATGTCTGCGATTCAACATACGCTCAAACCAATGTTCAATGTCAATCGTTCAAAAACTATATCATACAAGGGATGATCAGAAAAAAAGGTTACAAGCCGCAGCATTTGAAAACTGCATATTGTGGAGAAATTTTATTTCCCCAGAGTGGAGACAAATACCACTACTTGTCATTCAGATGATTTTTGGGTGGGTAGCGAAAGTTCCCAGACGGTTCAGGACGAATGAAGTGGCAAGAGCTTAGGAAATTGGTCTCGTTTGGAAGTGCGAGCCGTGATTCTATTTTTATGGGCAAAGAATGTGTCCGTATCTGAGAGAGCAGAGCAGAATGAACAGACAAACATGTAGCGAAATGGTGTCACTCTTTTCAATCAGGCAGATAGGATGTCGAAAACCGCAATATGACAGGGAGCAGCCGGCTAAGTTCTTCAACGACAGAAATCAACATGGCACGAATTGAAGAAATGCTTCAAAAGGATCGACGGGCAACTCTGAGTGAAATCTCGTCAGAGCTGGGACTCAGCTATGATAGCGTGGCCACAGTAGCCAAGTGGTCTAGGCATCGGATCATGGCTAGCCGTGTCATGAGTTCGATCCCAGTACCACTAAAGACCCGCCATGTAGAGGAGCGATGCACGTTCAATCTGTCGAGAGCACAAATGTCCTCCCGTTGGTGTGGTGTGGTAGTTAGGAGAGGAGTGTGCCAGCTCAGGTGTCGTCCGCGTCACTTGACCATGGTTCAAAATTACGTGGACCGTCGCCAAAAGCCCTCGTGTTGCTAAGACGGTGCAACGTTAATATTCACTCACTCACTCAGCTATGGTAGCGTGCAGCATATCGTTTCTGATGTGCTGCGATATTCCAAGATAGTGCTGTGAAAACATCCGCCCATACTTGGCTCAATATGAACAGGGACCTAATTTCTACTAAGACTGGTTAAACAAGTTGGTTCTACGTTCTAATAAATGCCAAAATAGACTTGGTGATTATGTCAAATTGTAATAGGCACGTATGCCTCTTAATTCCCTTTCTGTATTTACTGTCTATTGTTAGTAAATATTTCTTTATTCGACTTGTAATCGTTGTTTTTTTTTCTGATCAACCCTCGTATTATCGTGGCTCGTCAATGTAGAGCACATTACTTCTTAAAAATAATGAATCAATAATACTATAAATTAATTCTTTTGTTCAGGCTGCATTTATAATGGGTAAAATGAACAAAAACATTCTAACCATTTATGTGACATATTCGGCTTCATTTTCATCTTTTCGGTATCTTCGTTCCTATTAACCGTAGAAAGAAGTAAAATGAAAATTTAGAAGCATTAGTAAATGGGTTTTGAAATAAAAAATTATTATAGTAAAAATGTGAATTTCAGTCAAATACTGTTTCAGATATATTAGCAGATATATCTGAAAAACTCCTGCAAATATTTTTTTATATAATTCAAGAAGAAACGTAATACATTCCAAGAAGCAAATATTTAAAAACTTAATATCAATTTCCTTTCGGTTAATTTCCTCTCAAATTAATAAACTCATAAGATTTTAGAAACAGGCAAATATAATCAGCATAAAAAAATATACTCAACATATGGTTTTATTCTAACACAGGTGGACCCTATAGGAATCTATGGATGTTTAAAAAAGGGTGTATAGTACTCCAGTGGTCTGTTCAGATCAATAGCACTTTTTCCTGTTTAGAAATTTTATTTAAATTTTAAAAAAGCTTTGTTTATATTCCATACAATGCCATCTTTGATTTTTTTATTGTTTTTTTTAATTAAAGCAGGTTGTAAACATCTGGATGTTGATTAAATGAAAATTATTTTATCAACATTTACCGCCCTTTTTAGTGAAATTAACATTAAATGTGTATTCGCTCTGCTGCAACATCGTTACTTTATGTAATCATGCAAAAAAAAAATTCCTTAAAACATTTCTGCTAAAGTTTTGCTTTTTTGATGACATTAGCGATACCAATAAGACATTGGACATGTATTGCTATTAATACATTTAATGCTATACTAAAGCCGAACATAAATTCAATTAAAAGAAATAAAAACTGAATTGAACTCAAAATTGAACAAAAAAATTTATATAATAATTACAAATATTTTCAGTTGAATTTACTGTTACTGCTCTTTTTGAGGGAAATATATTATTTTTGTAGTAAATGAAATCTGTCCCTTATGGAATTTACTGTTACTAAAATCTGTTAAAACACATTCATCTATTTAGTTTTATGAAATAAATTTTGAAGTTTCAGTTTTTATTCTATTTGATCTATGAATCAACCTTTGAAAAAAATTATGGATATTTTTCTTTTATTATAAATAGAACTGTTTCAGTTTTATTTGTTTAAATTTTGCAAAAAATTATATTCAACAGCTTTCTTTTTCTTTTCTATTTAAATGCCATAGCATTGGATAAACATAAAGCACTTTGACTGAATACAGCAATTTTCAGACTACGTCAAATATTTTTTTTTTTTAATAAAGAATCTCAAAATTTATATCCGTATTAAAACCTCTTTCAATTTTATCGTCAGTAAACTATATATTACCATGAAAACATCTCTAAAATTACTTATCTTGATGCAAGTTGTGTATCGTTTCGGTTAGATTTATTGTCCTATAGCTCTTTAATGCGCATTTAGAGCAGCAAAGTGAACAAGACCCTGTCAAGTTCAATGTATTGGAAAGATCAGAATCCTCTCTATAAAAACACCAGGCAAGAATCCATAACGCAATGTTAAGAAGCGATAAACTAAACTGAAAATTCTGTAGAATAACACAAGAATAATGTACAGTCGTTTCAGATGCATTTGTGCTAAACACGTAATATGAAAAATTCATGAGGCTGAATCTTCAGTTTCTTCACCTCACGAGAGAAACAAATAAGCAGGAGGGAAAAAATATCTTTAAAGACTTGTTCCTACTAAAAAAAATACATGGAACGCCAACCGACGCCATTTTGTTTTTGTTTTTGTTTTCGTCGTCTGTTGTTATTTCGCCTTGGAACTTTACAGCGAGAGATCCATAGGTTTCTGAGAGAGAAACAAAATAAAATATATCAAAAAAATCAACGTAAAGGGTAAAAAAATGAATGGAATAAAATAAAATATAAAAAATTCGGTAGAAAATGCGGAACTGCGTCTCAGCTGAAGCATTTCTTAAGTCTTTTGCTCTTGAAAAGGGTTACAAAGAATGCCAATGAAGGAAGTGGGACATTTTCCTCGCTGGTTGGAAATCATAGAACGTGCCAAAAAATTCGCCAAATGGAACATTTTTTTCCAAGTTAAATTGTTTTTGGTGTATACGATATAGCTAGAGTATAGAAAGAACTTTTAGGGGTTTTTTTTAATAGTAGTATTCGAAAAATGTAAAAATAATAATAATCAAAAACTTCAAAGTTTATGTGACATATTTTTAGAAAAGATTTTTTTTTTCTGAAGGCCACTTTTGTTTCGAAATATATTCGTTTCATTTTCAATTCCTTGAATTCTTATAAAGCAGAACATGAAGGGAAAACATGCTTGATTTTTCAATAACAATAATAAATACGTCTGATGTTGTTACTTATGCCACCTGATCGATAGTAACATCAGATCAAGGCCCGCGAAATGAATCACGACAAAGGGCTACATATACAGCTGTCGTTAGTCGTAGCTTTGAGAACCATTCAGGTGACAGGGTGATTTGGCTCGATTCCACTACAATTATGAGGTTTTTATAGGCTCCACACCTCTCTTCCCCTTCCACCAACTTCACGAGAGGACTTGGGGCTTGACAGCTATTTAGAGTACCCTCATGTCGTGAAAGGGGGCACAATACATTTGCAAACATCAATTCCTTCTCCGGGATTCGAACCCAGGCCCAATGTCACATCAGTCATCGTCACTAACCATTATACCGGATGGGTGGAGAAAATATGTCTAAAGTTTATGAGTAAAATTAATTGCTATTAAGTGATAATACTTCTAACATTAAATGATGGTTATTTGGCTTCTAACTTCATCTGTTCTAACATTTTTTTTTTCACAATATGTCTAAATTTTCAAAGAACATAACAAAACGTTTTTACATCTTAAGAATATCCAATCCTTTCAGTTCATTTTGCTGTGTGGGTAGTGTAGGAGTGAGTGCGCACTCACGCTTTTATTTCATTTGATTCTTCTTTTAATATACGTCATATTCTAAAGCAAATTGGGGTGTGGGCCTGTGTGTGTGTGTGTGTGTGTGTGTGTGTGTGTGTGTGTGTGTGTGTGTGTGTGTGTGTGTGTGTGTGTGTGTGTGTGTGTGTGTGTGTGTGTGTGTGTGTGTGTGTGTGTGTGTGTGTGTGTGTGTGTGTGTGTGTGTGTGTGTGTGTGTGTGTGTGTGTGTGGTAATCCAGTAATTAAAACTATGGTCGTAATGACTCCTAATCATCGTGATAAAACGGGTCATGAATTCAAATGATTCTGCTAAAATCTGCTCGGAAAAGAATAAAGGCTAGCTCTAAGCGAACTTAGGCCTCACACTCTATAAAGGCCTTAAGGTATCCGACTACCTGCAACAACTTTTTTTTTAAAAATTTGATTTGGGGATTTTTTTTGTGGTTTTTAGATTTGTTTAGTACATTTTAAGAAAGATGCTAAAATTAAGAAGAGTAAAAGAAATTATATTACTACTAAAATGGGAAAAAAGGGGTAAAAATTTACAAAAATTTACATAAACAGAGCCTACTTTGTCCAAAAAATTTATTAACGAATTCCCAAATTTTCAACTTTAATGTGTTACTTTGCTATTCCTTTTTTAAATGACTTTTAGGGTAAGAGATACTTTAATATATTTACAAAAACTAGAGTACTTTATTATATGAAATTGCTTAAAAAAACAGTGATTATATATTCCCATAAAGGACTTTAAAATTTTGTATTAAAACAGTGATTGATAAATCTGAAGATTTAAACACTTCTACTCTTATGCGGAACATACACAAAAAATTTCAGTTAATTATTTTCAAAACTTTTTGAGCATTTTCGAAAAAGAACACATTTTGAGTAAAACGCATTCTAAAAATTGACATCTTGTTTAAAGTTATGGCATCTGCTTTTGCTAAAACGCTTGTAGTTTTTGTTCTAGGGAATGGAAAATAAAAACTTGGCATTTTTATTAAGATTATAAGATGGCTTATAAAATAAAATCATAAACAAGATATCAATCATTGGCGTGGCCAAGTAATTTTAGCGCTTTTTTCACATGTTGTAAACTCCAAAATGCAGGTAGATTTTTTTTAAAAAACTTTTTGCAAACAATAAATTTACTAGGAAAAATTTGAGAAAATTTTTTTATAAACTAGCGAAATTCAGGAAAATTTGTAGGAAAATTCGGGAAAACTATGGGAAAATTTAAATATGATTCGGCTCATCCAGGGCACAAATGCCGAAAACCCGAGGTCAATTGGTTGCTTATTGGCTGAGAAAAAGGTACGGCAAAATATGGAACGAAGACGAAATTTGCGTCCTAATAGCGCTTTTGTTCCACTGCGTGAAAAACGCGCTAAAAAATAATCGTGAAAAAATTCAAGATTTTAGGGTAGTCGGATACCTTAAGATGTACTTAGACTTGAGCAGTGGCACGCACAAGGGGGGGGGTGTCCTGGGTGTCCGGACACCCCCAAAGCCCTTGAGTTTTTTTCAATTGATGATAATCCTATATATATATAACGTAAAATTTAATTAAATACTTGTAATTAAAAAAAAATATTAATTAATGCTAATTATCAATTCAATTATTTATTTTTTATTGTTTTTGTTAACAAAATCTACAAAATCAGAATAATCAATAGATGTTGTCTAGAGGTGTAATACGAGTTGGGAGACTTTCTCGACAATGGACTTCCCCCTTGAAAAATGTTTTTGTGCTCTACTGGACTTGAGAGAGAGAGTGAGTGGTATGGATATTAGAGAAGATTGAAGTAAAATGAACACACACATGGGTTCTAAGTGTTGCTAAAAACCGTCGTGTATAGGGGATAACCGAGGTTCAAAGTTCCGACATCCATTATCAATAGCCCTTAAGTAGCTTCAAAGTACGTTGTTAACGAGCAACCAATTGAGACCGGCTTTATTTCTGACCAGTTCTTTGGTTCCAGATCTAATTAAGGGTTTGTCATGAAGAAGGGACAATACAAGCTAAATCAATCGACTCAAAGCTCTTACGTTAGCTTTGTAAGGGAGTTTGGAGAACGAGGTGACATCTCAGGTGTCGTCCTTGTCACTTAATTGTGTTTCAAAATGTTTCGAAACTTTTTTTCAATAGCCTCCCTGTTGCTTCAAGTTCCAACAGTAATAATCAATCAAGCATTTAATCAAATATGCTTATCATTTGTGACTGGGGCTTCGAAAAAACACTATACAGTAGAACATCGTTTATCCGAGCGTTTATTATCACAAGCGTCAAATATCCGAACCAGTTTTTTTTTTTTTTTTTGTCATCTACATGTATATGAATACGTTTTCGAGCAGGGCAATGCTCAACAGTTGTTTCGCGTGAGACCAAAAGTGACGGGAAAACTCAAGGTGAGGGATATTTGGGGAATTTAAGTTGTGTGATTTGGTAAACATCTGCATAGAATATTAGGTCAGTTTGTTTCCAAGCGAGGGGGGTGTATACGTGAAGACGAAGACAACAACAACGAAAGTAGCAAGTGTCCATTAAATTCTGACTCGTTTGCTGCGTTAGGGCCCCTATGGAGTGGTACGAACAACAATCAGACTGTTGGACTACTTAACTACTGCTGCTCAAGAGAATCAGAGACCTTGGAGCGAAAAAACGAAGGTATACAGCGAAAAATAAGCGATCATTTTCCACAATAAAAGTAAAAGTGCGACATTTTGCACCTTTTTTGCTTTTTTTCAAGCCCGTTTCCCGCATGTGATGATTTTCAATATTCGTATAGTGTCCGGTTTTATATACTGCAGGGATCGCATTCGGTTTTCGGTTATCCGAACAATCGCGTATCCGAACGGTGTCCGGTCCCAATTGATTCGGATAAACAACGTTCACGTTCTAATGTATATATATATATATTTTAATAACCCTTTTATTGATATAATGAGGGACCAACATAAAACTATATTTACATACAATAATTAGAACATTCATGATAGGAGGAAAGTGGTAAATAATTATACTCTAGTTTTTAATCTATATGTATCATTAAAATTTCTTGCATAAGCGAAAAAATTTTTTAAAAAAAAACTAGAAAAGCATTAGTATTACGAGGAATAGTTATTTTACTAAATCTAAGCTTAACAGGGGCGCAGCTACCGCTGTATCAGCCGTATCAATGATATTGCCCCCCCCCCGCTACAGGGACCCTAACAGTGTTCTTATATGTAAAAAAGGGCCCCGAAAGAATTTTTATACAGAGCCCACTCAGAACTAGCTACGCCAACGAACCCTATATTTTTCCTAGACTTTTAACATTATTAAAAGTAAACTCTTTCCACATGACCTCATCGATGAAATTTAAAACGCACATTTGTGGCTTGTGAATAAATATTTCCTTTCCGGATCAAATCTACGAACAATTCGTTCAAAAAAAACCACACTCTCATGTATGACTCACTGGGTTTGTGTACATATATGTGGGGGAGGAGAGGTGAAAAAGATACGGTTAACACTAAGATATCCAGAAGTTTTTTTCTTTTTCTTTTAGGATTTCTCGTAGCATTTAATTTGGCCATTAAGTAAGCCAAAAATATATTAATTATAAAAATATGCTGTATCGAAACTAGTCCAAAAAATATCCAGAATTTCAAATTTTGGAATATTTTTTCGAGCATGCTTATATATACCTCAAAAAACAAACGAGAGAGATGCTTATACTTCATACACCAAAAAAAATTAAGAACTTGTGTGGGATTTTAAATTTTATTTATTTGTATATATTCGCGAATATTAATTCATTTTAAAACTTGAACTATAATTGCTTCATCCTAGTTTAGTCGAGAATTAGCCATAATGAATCATTTTCTGTGTAACACGAAGTATATTTCGATGCTGGTGATTTTTCCGATATTTTAGGAGATGAATAATGAAATATCGATTTTACTTTCATGATGTTTTATTTTCGTCATTTCTAAATTAAGGTCTTTGAGATTAGTATAGAACGGAATAATATATTTGAAACAGATCTTTTTAACATTTATAGAATAGTTCAAAGAATTATTACTTTATTTCGATTTTTAAGTTTTGCTTAGATTGGCACGAAGTCTATTGGGGGTGGGGGGGGGGCACGAAGAAATATTTTTTTTTGTCTGTGACAGTTAAGACTTTTAGTGGTGATTCTTTTAAAGGAGTTAAAGTACTTTAGTTGACTTTGCATAAAAAATAAAAAGTAGTTAAAATAATAAGAAATAATTATTAGTTTTTTTTATTTCTAGTTACAGATATCCGCGTGGAATTTTTGGAAATTATTTGTCATTTTTATGTTTATTACTGTACTCTTTCACATGCATGGATTATATTCCTTTTTTTAATCAACAAGGAAATATAAAAACATTATCATAAAAGTATTGGCAATATTATTTGCTATTTAAAAGTATTCCCTTGGAATCCTAGAAAACTGTTTATATTTTTTACATTTATTATACTATTTTACATAAGTGTATTACATTCATTTTTTTTTTTGTTTAACCAACGCAAGGATAAAAATAATGAACATAATATTCATAGTATTATTGCCTATCGGTTTTTCCATTAGTTATATTTCAAGTAAACAACCAAATATACTGATAAATTTATCTTAAATAGATTAGTAAGTTTTAGATAATAATATAAGCAATATATTATAATATAATTGTTATTAAATAAATTCTTGTACATTACTATAACAAAACATTCCTCATAGCATGCTTGAGTCTTACATACTTTAAGGACTATGATGACCATTTTCTATAGTTAAATTTTTATAATAAATAATTTTTATTAAATTTGAACCTAACAATACAATATTTGTATCATGACCCAGGGGTATTCTCTACCTGTAATGTGTCTTAACAGTATTAAATCATTTCGATAATACATAAGATTTTAAATTTTGTAATTTTATTTCTTTTCGAGGTAATATACGTAGTGGCAACACCACATCATTAAAAAATCTGTTACCATGGAAACAACTGATTTCAGAATATAAAATTAGAAACTTGTTACGTGGTGTGTGGGGGTGAGTACATTAGTACGTGCGTGTGGTGCAGCATCTCAGAGTGCCAAGTAAATAACATTTAAAAATTTAGAAAATTCATTGATTTATTAAATAAATACTTTCATAATTATCATTTATTTATGAGTTAAAATACGTTTATGTTTTTAAACATTCATGTAACTTTAAAAAAAAATCGATTTTGTAGTAGTCTGGTTGAAAGACATCCAAACCATCGGTAACTGCCACTTCATGGGGGGGGGGGAACTTTTTAATTCCATTTATAAAGCGATAAACAGCCAAATTTGTTAACCTTCCTGCAATATGTTTAATTCATAACATATTCCTCATAACCCAATCTCGTGGAATTTTTAATACACGAACCCGACAGTCACCATATATCATGTGGAAATTGAAACTATTTCTGTTTAACCCTACCATAGGTTATACCTTTTCATGTACGAATGCGCCCTTAGTATTTTGTTTTATTTACGTTAACAAAACACTTAAGTTCTTTTTAAAAATTCTTTTTTAACTATTACTTCCTTTTCATCCTATTTTTGTGTTTTATTTGTAGTCTTTTATTTTAAAAGATCGAGAGAAAAAGTTTTGTGTCTCAGCATGGATTTTTTTTAAGGAAGATGTCTCACATGAAATCCAGAAGCAATATAAGATCATCGTAAATCGATAGAAAAGCGTCAAATATATAGATTTAGTGCTATCGCATGGGATCCAAAGTAATTGAGAGAAGAAAAAAATCGTTCCTCTCTTTCTCTCTGTCTTGTATGTAAAGATGAAAAATAAGATAATAAGTTTGGATAAAAGTGCGTGTGTTATTTTTGAATATTGATAAACTGTAATATCGATTTCTATTAAAGAAAGAAAAAAAATTTTAAAAAATATTTTCCGGTTGGAAAATTTTAGAACCTTTTAAAATACAATAATTTTTTTTTCTCCTTAGATTGCTTTAAAAATGTGTAAAAGCTCTTTTAGTGTAAATTCTTAAAGAAAACTCTCAAAAAATGTTTCTGCTTTGTAACAAATGCTAAAAGTTTTAAAGTTTATATTGCTAGAAAAATAAGTAAAAAAAAATTGAAGGAAGAAAATTAATTTAATTCACTAGGTAGAATAATTATTTAGAATAAAAATACTTATCGAAAAACGTTATTTTATTATTTCTTATCGATATTCTTAATTATTTAGTTGTTTTTGTTACTTGTATATGCAAAAATTTATTATTATTGTTATAAGTGCTATAATTAGTTGCTTATATTGAAAGAATAATCTAGTTTATAATTAAATGGTGCTTGAATTCTTGTTATTTAATTATTTGAGCAATATTTTTAAAAGGGTTTAATTTAAAAAAGATACATGGGAGAGATTAAGAGAAAAATAATATTTCTCACTTTTTTCTCTTGCCCTCTCTCTTTCTCTTGCTGCATGAAGAATTTATGTAATTAATCATTATGAAATATATTGCATACAGTCTAAAATAAAATTGAATTATCTCATATTCTGCGTATGTACTCAAAAAATTAACTATAATTAACATAATTAATTCATTATATAGTCCCTTGATCATAATAAAATATTTAATAGCATGAAAAGATAATAATTTAATAATTAATAATTAAAACAAAATTTCCTTTTATTTTTAAAGTATGTACTCTGTATATATCGACTTTTTTGTAGAAACCTAAACAAAAAAATCTATAATAAAAATCTTCAGATACAAATTTTTCTACAGAAAATTAGTATCAATATTAATAAAAAGAAACCGTTATTTAAAGAGATAAAGAGAAACCGTTATTTAAAGAGACCAAACAACTGCCAGCAATCAATAAAAACCTTAATTGAATCAACTTTTTTATCCGTAAGTAATTAAAAACTTTTGTTCAATCGTTCGCTTACTCCTCCAAAAAAAATGAGAGCAAACATAGCGTAGAATTTTTTTTTAATTGTCTTTCAAACTTCAACTGAAAGGAATACCTCTGGCGATCCCTACCAGATGTTAAACATGACGTCACCCCCAAGTGCTTTCGTCACGTGACGTAAAGACTGTGTTGCCAGATATAGACTTGAATCTCTGAGTTATTTTAAGGTTCTCGTTTTTCCATTCGCTATTTAAGGGGACTGTGTAAAGGAACGTAGATTCGAATTACTCTACGACAAATGAAAAGTACTTTCTCAGTTAGAATAATGCCCATTACGCATTCTTATATGTATATAATTATCTCCATTGTATGAATACTTACGATGACTTGGAGAGAAATTAAATTGTTGCATGCCTATTTTTTTACGCTTCGTTTTACTAGGATGTTTATTAATATAAAATTGTAAAGAAATAGTTATTAAAAATCTAAAACAGTATTAAATAATATTTTTACGAGATAAGAATAATTTTAAAAATTATTTTATAATAAGCAATGCTATTTAAATAAATTAAAAGCTTTCTGTGGAATAAATATCAAGATAAACATACTTTGTAATGTAAAAATAAAATTAATAAACAAATATTTTTTTAATGTAAAAATAAAAACAATGAATAAATATTTTTAATGCAAAAATAAAATAGTGAAAATAATAATAAGATTAACATTAATTAACTGATCAAATAGAATTATATTAATCAAATATAATCAATTAAACATAAATGGAAACATAAAATATACTTCTTTAAAATGTATTACATGAAACTTATTCAATCAATTTGATTTTCAATTAGTTAATATGAAAGATTTTTGATACAGTAAAAACCAAAAAATAAAACGAAAAAAATGAAAAATATTTTTAATTTTAATCTAATCTAATTTAATTTTTAATTTTTCGTAGTAGTTTTGAGAGATTTTATTATATTTCGCATTTCTTGTGATCTTTATTTGTACATGCTGTTAATAGAATTTCTTCTACACAATCAATATTTTAAATAAATACTAATCACTATTATTAAATAATTATTTTTTACTGGGAGCTTTAAATAAAAATTAAAATGCAAATCGAGTATTGAATTTAAAAAAAATTAATAGAATAATTAAAATACTAATAATAAAAACACTGTAAATTGTTAGGTTGAATAATTATTAAAATGTAACGCATATTTAAAGCTGCAATGTTAATATTATTTTAAATATGAACATTATATTTTAATAATTATTCAGCCTAACAATTTACAGTGTTTTTATTATTAGTGTTTTGATAATTTTACTGAGAAAAAGTTATCTGTGTAGCCATGAATTACTTGAAAAGCTATGAAACAGTATACATTTCAACTTACGCACATTAGAACAAATGTACAGATGAACTTAATATGAAAATTCCGGTATTCAGGCTTATTATACGAAGTTGTTAAATATTTTTATGTTTGAAATGTATGACTCGTTCGAATTTATTTTACACCGTAAATATTGCATTCTACTCAGATTAGTTATTTCTGATAGCAGAATTAATCTGGATATGCACAGCTCTAAATTATTCATATGCTATATTTGAAAGCAAAAGTTTTTTTTTAATGCACGTTTCTCAAAATAGAATTTATTTCCGTCTTTAACTCTCTCTCATATTTAAAAGCACAAAATTAACGGGCACGATGTAAATCAATTGCTTATATGAAATGCATTTTGGACGAAAAATACTTAAAAGCTGAAGTGATATCATTTATTTCACTTCATCTCAACTAATAAATACAATTTAAATATTATTGAGTAAATATTTTTTTTAAAAAAAAAACATAAATATGTATTTAGCGCATGTGTGCTTAGGATTCTCTGAGTTAAATTCTCTAAGTTAATTATTGTTGAATTCTGAAGCAAAAAACCTCGGATCATATTTTTCATTTCACATTTGTGTAGTTTAAATAAATTCGTGTTATATTTTTAGCACGTTATTTTTACTAAATATTGAAAGAAATCCTAAAAGCCAATCCCTTAACATGATTTAAATGTTGATTAGATTATCATAGTTGTCAATAATATTTTACACTTTTTTAAATACCATTGATTTCAAGTGCTATTAAAAAGCCCATTGTCTTTCTTGTAAGAAACTTTCATAAAAGTTATATTTGATTTTTTTTTTTTTTTTTTTTTTTTGAAAATATGACACTTTATTTTAAGCAAAATTATATTTTGTAAAAATCAAGAATCGTATTTTAATAAAAATATTTGCTAGAGGATTTCACTTTTATTTTTATTCAATCATTTAGTATGATTCTACTGGTACATTAGTATGTATGATTCTATCGGTACATTAGTATGATTAGAGTGATTCTACTTTTGTATGGTTCTTGTAGAAATTCCATTTTCCTTTCCATGAGTTATTATCTGCAAATGAATTAAGAACTGAAGAGAACTGCATTTCCTTGTTGTGCATATAAGAATCTTCTTAAATACAGTTGAGTGAAGCGATTAAAAGAGTTAAACTGAGTTCATAGCGAGTAGGGGATATATTTTATACCCTTTCTTTAGCAGCAGTGGTTGCTTGAGAACATCGATTCTAGATCTAGATTATCATTAAATTTTAATTTTTAATTTCTATATTATTTTTCCTTATTCATAACTAGCATCTTTTGTTTCTTAAGGTAGAAGTTTACTTTTTTTTGTTAGTCTCTAGTTGAAGAATTGCAATAAATTGATTTAACAGTTTATATCTTACTGTTTTTTTTTTAATCTTATCATTCGATGCTTGGCTGTTTGGAAGCTAGTGGAAGAAATGCCAGATTCTACATCTTTTTAAAATTAGGTTTTCTCATTAGAAATCAAAATAATTCAACCTAGATGTATTAAAGTCTGCCAAGTATCCTTTCACTAGAAATTTGTATTACATAGCTTCAATAAGTCTTAGCAATTAAATCACGGCAATGTTTCGCATTCAATGAGAGCTTGAGTTAAAAGTGAATTATAGTTTTAAAAAACTAAAAAAAAACACCCTCTTATAGATAATCGAACTAAGTTGTAACTTTCTCTTTTAGTCGCCAAATCTGGTCGCCAGATGCAGGATGGGATAAAAAAATGGGAAATCGTTAAGCCTGAGGATCCTGATCAGGACAATGGAACAAAATTATTAAATTATCGTATTGTCCTCGGTACTGGACAAGTGAACAAACTTTTGAATTAATCTGACCTTTTAAAGTGGATTGAGATCAAAGATTCCATTACATACAAGTGGAGCTTATAAAAGGGTGTTAAATAATTAAAGCGTCCAAATTTGGTTACATGGCATCCACTAGAGGGGGCCACCACCAAATAGCTCTCACATTTGGGGACTTGCCGTGTCTGCAAAGGCCAAGTTGCTAAAATGTGTGCAGCCCTTTTGGAAAAAAATAAGTCTTAGTTATGTAATTTATATTGGATGATGCATCATATTTTAATCGAGGCATTTTTTTTTCTGCACGATATTTTCACTATTTTGCCTCCAAAAGATCTGAAACATTTATTCTTGTTATTTTATTTCAAACCAAATTCAGATGTCTTTCTTTTGCACATATTTTGTCCACACGCGATCTAATGCTCCAACAAAAACTTTCAAAAATATCATCACAACAACTCAAAAAAAGTATCAAACATGACATCATCCCTAGAAATAAAGCCTAGAAGCAAGGGAAGGCATTGCAAGTCCGATTCATTTTGCTTACAAGACACAAAGACACGACCCCAAAAACATATCTGCACCAAAAGAAAAGAAAGAAAAGAATGTTCACAACTCAACGCAACTCCACCTTCCAGCGAAGAGACATCAGAACTTCTGCGAGTCAAAAGGACTGTCATCGTTTGCTTTTAAGAAAAGGGGTGCTCCAAACGAAGCTTGTCATGCGACAAAATAAATTCCCTTTCCACTGACGTGACAGACAACTGCTGAAGTGGCGGAATCAATTCCTGGGGGATGCTAGAGGTCAAACGCCTTTTTAAACTGAGACGCCTCAAAGAATTTCGACACGCTTGGGGGGTGAGGGGGGATTGTGACTGCGAGGTTGAACTTTTCAGTTTGCTTGAAGAGGGATTGCTAATGTATTCAAATTGGTTATGTCAACAGAACACGATTCGTGTGGTAAGGGATAAGAATCTTAAGAATCTTCATGGATAAGATTTTTATATCTCGGATGGTTTGTTTACTGGAATTTGCGATTTGCTCAGGATTTGCATTATATTTGGTCAACGAATATCTAAGAATTTTTCTGACTTGTAGGATATTTTAAATTAGTGGAAATTATAGGTTAGGATGTCTTAAAAGACCTTAATTAAATGTGTTTGAATAAAGCTGTCTTTGTACTGTGTTAAAGAAACAAACCAAACTCGCAATATTTTTATATAGAAAGATTTTCGTAACATCATTATAAATACTGCTGAACCGTATACGAAACATATTTTAATAGTCTATTTTCATCTGAATAAATCTATTTTATTGATGTAAAAAACCTAATCCAAATTTTTCTTTTTATACAATAAAATCTGTTTTTGTGCGGTAGTTAGGGACCGCATAAAAAGAAATCGCACAAAAAAAATATTTGAAAAATTAATAAATAATAGCTGTCATGGCCCGGCATTGCACGGGCTTCTTCAAGTGTATAGATATTTTTGCCTTAAAATTTTCCCCTTCTCGTATCGGTGTAAGCACTCTTCCTGGTGTGTTTGTGACTTCCATATTAATATATTATTAAAATGCCTTTTCGAAATTTCTTCTACCACTTTGTTCCATCGGATGGGTCTGTTTCCCGTCAGATTTGCCGGCGTTGCACGGACTATTACCGAGTACATCACTTTATCCCCATGGAAATTTTCCCTTTCCCCCTCGACGCCAGCACTTCTAGGAGAGGGATTTCTCTCTATATTTATGTCATTAAAATTCTCTTTTTTTCGAAATTTCTTCTACTTTTCCTTGTTAGGAATATTTCTTTTCCCTCGTTTAACCCGGTGTTGTACGGTCTTTTTCGAGTAAAAAACTCTTTTTCCATCAAGGATAAGATCAAATTTCTATTTTGGATTAATAATTTACAAAATTAATCTTATTTTATCCAATAGAAAGCTGCCATTGTACGACTTTTAAAATAATTTAGTAATGAATTATAAAAAAACATTATAAAATTATATTTGTGTGGTAGATAGAGACCGCTTTAAAAAACCGCACAAAAAATATTCAAAACTTTTATAAATACTTAAATATAGCAAACAACTTCATCGATATACTATAGAATTTTTTTTTATGCGGCAGAGAATGACCGCATAAAAAAAAGTCGCACTTAGAAAATGTTCACGAAATTTATAAGAAAGTACTTCCAAACAAAATAAATAACTAAATTCCACATGGAAACATTTTTAAAGTATTCAATTTCCCATTATATGTATGGAAAAGTTTTCAAAATGCAGATACATAATTCATTGCTACTCGTTGTAATCCAAAGTGCGCAACTTCCTGCGATAAATTAGCTAAAAAATCGCTTTCGTCACTTGAAGATACAATTTCAATTGATTTATTTTTTAGCACCATAAAGTAAGTGATAAGTTTTTGTGACGACGGTCGGTTGTTCAGTTGCTTGTGAACGTAACAGTCACTAGATATGCATGACCGAAAATCTTTTTTTTAAATTCAAACTCCTTTCGGAATTGATAACTATTTTAAGAAAATGCATTTCCGATTTGTTGGAAAGCTGGATCCCTGCATATATCTTATCCGCTCTCAAAGAATCCGGTTTTTCTTATCCGTCTTCATCAGGGGTGACGAACTCTCGACCCGCGGGCTAAATGTGGCCCGCAACGAATATTTTTGAGGCCCGGCCGATATGTCGGGACACTATAATACATAATAATATATGTTTAGTATAATGTATTATTCCAAATAAACTACATTTCTATGAATATTGTTTTTTTTGCGGCCCACTTAATGTTAAACCTTGTTTGTTTGGTCCAAGTTAACCTTTGAGTTTGACTCTCTTGGTCTTCATAGTCTATCAAATTATTGACAATACCACAGTCATTGAAGTTTTGTCTTCAATCAAGCGATTGCTGCTAGCACGTTGAGAGAAAGTTATTGAACGTGCACTGTCGAGAGACTAACAAATGAACAGAGCGTCTTGAAGTATACATATGTACATAGATAGCAAACTTTACAGTGACGCCAAAGCCGATGAAATTCATATACTACACCAAACAATATATCGTACAAAAATATATAAAATCGTACAAAAATATATAAAATCGTACAAAAAAATATATAAAATCGCACAAAAATAAAACCGCATAAAAAAGGATCGCACAAAAACAGGTTCTAATGTATTGTATTTAGATTTTTAATACTTCGAGCAATCCATTCCGATAGAATTTTTCTTTTAATTTTGTGGAAGGGATGGGATTTAGTGGAAGAAGTCCTCGCATGTAAATGAAAAATACAATCAAGGGGTACGAGGAAGAAAAAATTTGGAATTGTTACTTTAAACTACTGTTCTACATGAAACCTATTTAGATTTAACGTAAAGTTAAAAGCAATTCTGTTACATAATGAAAAATTTTAAATTTATCGAAGATTCCTAAATTTAAAAAAAAAAAGAACATTTTAAATTTAAGCGTGTTAACCACTTAAATTTATGCTAACTGTGAAATGTGTTTCAATTAGAAAAAATTTCCAAATCTAAGCTCTATTTTTCAGAATTTAATCAAATGTCTAAGGCAATATTTAAATACGAGCTCATGTCTCGTATGAAATAAAAATCCTATTAAATTTAATCAGATAACGCATCAAGTAACCATTGTTTTGCTTTAAATTCTAATTTGAGTATAAAAAAATACAAAAAGAGCCAATGGCTGTGCTATCACAGTTTTTAAGATTTTTTCGAGAATATTTATTTTATCTTATTAAAATTCCATTTCAAATTGAAGCAATTAACATTTTATGTTGATTTGTTCATAAATTAAATTTATCCATTTCTCGTAAGATTATTTATTTTACATGAAACATTCATTTGTGTTAATGAATGTTAATTTCAACAGAAGTTTTAAAAATTTTGCTTCACAAGCGGTATTTTATTAAATTCGTTATACCGTCGATATTTTATACTTGTAAATAATAATAATACTTTAAATAATTCACAGAATTGGAAAATATGGTCATTTCATACATTTTATTATAACGTAAATCATAAATTACTTCCTAGAAGCAAATTTTCACCTTACATTTTTCATCGTCCTTTTTATTCAATGAGGGGGAAAAGATCCCAAACTTTTTCTTCAACACCCGAAAATTGGATTTGGCTGCAGCCAGCTTCTAATGGCTTAAATTTATTTTAAGAAAATCCTACGTAATAACCCCAGAGTGGGATAAATTATATTAAATTTGTCATAGCTTAAAAAACGCAAAGTAATTGACTTTTCCGTTGTGGTTAACGGAAAGCAAAGATAAGCTCTCTAGCTGCTTCCTTTTTTTTTTCTTTTTTTTTTTAAAAAGAAGAAAAAGTCTCATCCTTCCTATAGTGTATCTTCGTGGAAGTTTCGAATGCTGTTATGAAAAATAAAGAATGTAATCGTAACTTATCTCAAGATATTGCCCCCGTATGATTTCCCCCGGTAATTCATACGTTTACTGAGATAATAGGAAACTTAAATTGCATTTTTTTTTTCTGTTGCTTCTTGGATGTACTGAAATATATTTTACAGATTTGAGACGGAGATCAAGATTTTTTGTAATATACGAGGGTTGATCAGGAAAAAAAAGGTTACAAGTCGAATAAAGAAATATTTATTAACAATAGACAGGGGAAATACAAAAAGAAATTAAGAGGCAAACGTCTATCACATTTCGACATAATCACCAAGTCTATTTAGGCATTTATCAGAACGCAGAACCAACTTACCCATCTTGGTAAAAATCATGTCCTTGTTCATTAAACCAAGTCTAGGCGGATGCTTTCACAGCACTGTCTTGGAACATCGCAGCACATCAGAAACGACTACCATAGTCAGTCCCAGCTCTGACGAGATTTCACTCAGAGTTACCCGTCGATCATTTTCAATCATTTCTTCAATTCGTGCCGTGTTCATTTATGTCGTTGAAGAACTTGGCCGTCCACTCCCTGCCATACTGCGGTTTTTGACCTCCTGTCTGCCTGATTGAAAAGTGTGACACCATTTCACTACATAATGTCTGCTCATTGCTTCTTCACCATAAACTTCCACGGTTTGAGTGTAAATGTCAGATGCGGACACATTATTTGCCCATAAAGTTAGAATCATGGCTCGTATTCCAAACGAGTCCAGTTTTTTAAGCGTCTTGCTATTTCAACAATTTTGAACCGTCTGGGAACTTTCACTATCTACCCGCAAACCAGCTGTATGACAAGTAGCGCCATTTGTCTCCAATCTGAGGAAACAAAATTTCTCCACAATATGTAGTTTTCAAATGATTATAAGGAATTTACATCCCTGTGACCCGGCTAGAGGTGTGGGAGGAACTAAATGATCATGCGACATGATGAACTTCAACTATTTTATGTGTATCACTATATTCAACTCAAGCGCAAATAATACTCTAAATAAGATAATTTAAAACAGTAGTAGAACGGGGGAGAGACGAGATTGCGTTGGGGAGAATATATTCAATCATGCAGCTCTACCTTTAATATAGCTTTATACAGAGCTTACGTATTTAATGACCGCACTATTAGTTTATCTTTCTAAACATCGACTTGATTTAAGATCACAGTACTTGAACTCTTGCTATCTTCTATTTGTTTTGAGTTGACTTTAACACTTCCCGATAGCTATTCTAACCACTTTCTTTTTACTAAACTTCTGGCCTCTCACTTGTTTACGTATACGTTTCACTGTCAATTTACTCCACTTCTAATCTATTCACAATTCACTAACTCTCAACCTTGCGAATAAAGAATTTTTTCTTAAACTTAATTTGCATATCACGCTTTCTGCCTTTCGGAGAAGATTGGTTGAAAATGCTGGCCCAAAAGAATTCCCTAAAGGTTAATGGAAGGACGTGCATAGATCCGTCACATGATGCAGCTTGTAACCTTTTTTCTGATCATCCCTAGCATATAAGGGTGTATATTATATATACAGGTGGGTTTTTAGTGTTGTCTGGGGGGGGTATGATATCCACGGGTCATTAATTAAATGCAAAAAAAAAGTAATTTATACAAAATTTCTATTTAATTACTTTTAAAGACTTTTAAAATATTTACAAATACAGTAGAACACTATATAACATTTTAGGAGTTATTTAGCTTACATTATTGAGAGAGATCACACCCAGAACTGTCCCTCAGTTCATCGACCACACTAACCGCATCTCTTATCGTAATTCGTCTCTCTCTCTCTCTCTCTCTCTCAATTTAATTCTCACAAGAAACAAAACCCGTGTACGCGAGGGTCGTATATATGTTGACCTGTATCGCCATCTATTGGAGAGATGAAACCCATTGACTAGGATATATTTAAATCCTACATATATTTTTAGTTATATAATGTCAACTTTGTTTTGCTGCTTTGAATTTAAAGTGCCTAGAGCATTGTCACAAAACAATGCATATAAATTTATTGGTAAAAAATTATTATATCTCCTTCAAAATAACCTCTTCAGACTTCAGTGCACATCTAACAACGTATTTTACCCTTCCAATTTTCAAAACGTGCATTAAAGGTGCTTTTGTGAAACCCCTTTATAGTTCATATCAAATTTTCCTTTATTGTGTTATTGCATCAGTTGACTCAAAACGGTGACCACGAAATGACAGTTTAAACCAAGGAAATAAGAAAAATTCACACGGAGCCACATCTGGTAATATCCAATTTGTGGAGTCATATTTTTTTTAATATTTTGTCAAATATTTTCAACTTAAATAATGACGTTGTGAGCAGATACTGTCAAAGGCATGCACCAACTGGGCCCAGAGCGTCGAACTCGAGAGGATTTTCGTCTCGTTTTCGTCTCGATCTCAATAAGATCAACATCAGAATAATTTAATTTTCAAATCTTGTGGGAGTGTTGGCCTAATCGGCACCCTCTCTCTTTGTCTTGCCTGGCTAAAGGTATGGGGGGGGACAAAGCATCACCAGCAACTTCCAAATTAACAATTAATTTATTTTTCTTTTAACACACTTAAACCATCACAAGTGAAACTACAAAAGGAAACCTGGGAGTGATATATAAAGCGTTATCTAATCTCAATGTATAACTCTAAGTAAGCCCGATTATGCGTGAACTAGATAAGGAGAACAATCGCTAATGAACCGATAACTAATTCTAATTTCATCTACCTTAGATTCTCTATCTAATAATTTAATCTCTTAGCAATTACTTCCTTATCTCGCGCTATGTTTGTGAATGAAATATTCTAATATTCCCACTTACGTAACAGCTCCCCGGCTCCTTCTATCTTACATCTACAAAACCTAGACTTTATATAGTCAAACTAATTTAAATATCTTGGTTTCTTCTTGAAAGGCTGTGAATTAATGTTAATGCTAGCCCCAAAGTTTCCCCAAGAGGATTAGTAGAAAAATGACGCGAATGGACCCATCACAGTCTTATTTCTGGGTGTATTCTTCGAAAAACTGAGAAATCGTATCACTCAATCGCATTTGAATAATTTAGCCTCGATGAATATTGAAAATATATTATTACTCGTTAATTTTTAAAACATAATTAATGATTTTTTTAGGAAACGGATTTGCTCAGAAAACATCATTTTGTTATGGATTGCTTTTGTTGAACTTTGCAACTATGCACCCTAAATTTTATAACAGGGTCGCAAGAAGGGCCGGGCCTACTTTTGAATAAGAGCCTAAGGCCTCAAGATGTCCTTGGTTGTGAAGTCATTATCGTAATGCAAGGCCCTGAGTTACCTCACCACAAACAGGGACGTCTTAAAGCATGGGCCAACTGGGCCCGGGCCCAAGGCCTCATCCCGTTCTCGACTCAACCTTAATAAGACCATGATTTGGTTAATTTCAACGGTCAATGTTTTTTCCGGTTGTATTCTCCGAAAAACTGGGAAATTCGGATGATATGTCAACTGGCTACATGTGATAACCACCGTCCATGCGTACGCCTTACCACCATGTACCATCATTACTCTTGCAATCAAAAGGTAGTAGTCGGTCGAAACGGTTTATGCGATTGTACGTCATGCACATTTGTTTGTTTTCAGTTATTGTTTGAACGAGTAATTGACAATGTATGCTATGTACTGCCCATTTTTAGGGGTCATAGGTGGGGTGTACATTTGCGCAAGGGCCCTAAGCCTACTTTTGTATAGAGGCCCAGGGCCTCTAGAAGTCTTAAGACGTCCCTGGCCACAAATTAGGTTGTTTTCGATTAATTGCTTATGAAACACTCAAATAAGAATCTTTATTGACCACCTGGCCAGATGGTAAAAATTCATAAATTCGCATCATCACCACAATCAAAGAAAATGGTCAGAATTACCAGTGGCGTAACATACAGTCCCACAACCGCTGCATCGCCAGGGGGGGGCAAGATTCTAGGGGCCTAAAGCTTGATGTTATGTTTTTGTAAAATCCAGCTTGGGGCCCAAACCTGAATTTGCAGGGGGGGGGGACCTAAATATTCTCCGTTACTCCACTGAACATTATATTAATTTTTGAACGATTTCGAAGTGGTATTTTTTGGTCTTGCTTTACCTTTCAGTCATTGAAGTTTTTTTTTTTTTAATTTCCAATGTGTTTATAGGAGAAATTCTATCTCAAGAATAATTTATGTTCTTTGTTCAATTACATTCGATTTTTTTGTAGAACCAACTAGATTTAAATTCTTCTCTTTCATTAAAAAACAGACCTTAAAATGGAATATAAGTGCGGTGGTATTCACCAAAGACCCATTTCCCGTTGGGAACGAGTGACGTCTCAACGGTCAAGTAGTTTCTCGTGGGAAAGTATCCCAGGGTGGACATCTCAGCACTGATGTCCTAAGGGAATTCAACCTCTGAACTCCCTTGATCTAGCCGACAGTAAGGTGCCGACGCAGTTCCCCTGCCAGTCGCCGGTTTCAAAGTACACCACGCGAAGGGGACTTGGACCAATAGAAGAATGGTTTCACCGAATACGTCCAAACAGAAGTGACTATACATCACGTGTCACTTTCGTGGGTGGGACGTATTTCACCTAAAAAGAGACTCTGTAAATCGTGAGAAAAGACAGAGAGCGACATGAACACAGAGATATCACATGATTCCAACAGCCTTACCAGCATCTACGGCCCAGCACTTTTCCAGCTCGTTTTAAGGCCGCCTTCATCAGTAGCGCCGGCAGCAAACTCAACAGCGCTGCCTGTAATAGAACATCACGTCCCCGTGTCGTCATAATATAAAAATTATAGTCATTATATAAAAATTATAAAAGTTATTAATGTAAAAACTCTACAAACATTCTCTCCAAATATTTTTAAAGGTAGCATATTGTATACTTTTTTAATACAGCGGTATAGTTAAAAAATTTTTAGATAGATCACAATTAATAAGTATCCCATCGCCTTAACACCAATACCGTGGTAACCGAAGGGCTCAAATAGTATACTAATGGCCATCGATTTTAAAATCGAATCCCAGATTTGAGTTCCAATTTCACCGAAGACCTTACTTGAAGGAAGAATGGGGTAGAGGCTGCGCATTAAATGGAACTGCCCCTAAACTCATCACGCAGTGTAGTGCAAAACTAACGAGAGGAAGATACCAATTAAAATATCTTTATCACTTGAGTATCATCAGAATTACTAGGTCTGTCATCTATGCTGTTGTGTTGCTCTAGTGCAAAGACTCTTAATTTTGGAGACACGTTGTGTGTTGGAGGGGGAAAGCAAAATGAAAAATTGAAAAATGATTAAATTATATTCCAGTTAAAGAGGTAAGTGATGCACTCATATTTCTGCAATTATAAGTGACAAGATATGCTAAACGGAAAGAAGAGCCTGTAAGAATTTAAGTAATGTAATTATCTTATGGTAAGGGGTCGAAAAAAGAATTTGAGAAATGAGCAAGAAGAGCTTTTAATTTTATTTTTTGTAGTTTTAGATGACTGCAAATATAGATATTTTTATGTTTTTAATTTTGCATTTCTATTTTAAAGTAAAATGCAAAGCTCTCCACAATCCATCCCAAATATGCTCTTGGGAGGGTTAAGATCAGGGGCGTAGCTTCTGTCGTATCAGCTGCATCACTGATACGGGGCTCCCAAGCTTCAGAGGTCCCAAAACGCGTAAACAAAAAATTTAAATATGTTAAGGGGCCCAAAAAAGAGCCCCCAAGGAATTTTGATAAGATTATTGGTTAGGATTGTTGTTCAATCTCTTCAAGAATATCCTTATTTTCTAGAAATTATATATATATACTCATTGCCATAAAAATTTGCGCACCAAGAAAAAGTCATCAAAATGAAACAAAATTTTATGTATGTAAGTACTACTTTGATATAAGTAAGTGATTAGAAAATCAAAGAAAAAGAATAATTTATTTCATAAAAAAGTACAAATGAATGGAAGTTTCAATACTCTGTTGGACCCCTCTAGCGGAATGCACGGTGCGATACGAGCGAGCATTGATGCATACAAGCTCTGTATGATGTCCTGAGACATTTCGTTCCACGGTTGCTGTAAACACGTCTCTGGTTCGACCAAACTCGTAGGCTGTCCAACTTACCGTTCCAAATGATCCCAGATATGCCTGATTGTGACAAATATGGGGATCAAGTAGGATAGTAATGCAGTGGAGGCAGTCTTATGACATCCTTACTGTGTGTGGGCGAGCATGATCTTGTTGAGAAAAATGGCTCCTTGGAGCTCTGCCATTAGTGGCAACACATGTGACTGAAGGATGTCATGGACATACCACTGGGCTGTCATTGTGCCATGGCTCAATATTAGGAGTGACCGTGTATCGTAAGCAATGGCACCCAACACCATCACATCAGCTGTGGGAGCGGTGTGTCACTGTAAATCGAAGGCAAGATTAAGGCATTCATCACGGGGCCTCCACACGCGAACACGATTATCATCACTGCTCAAATTGAACCTAGATTCGTCGCTAAAGACGACCTGGTTCCATTCCATTGCAGTCCAATCCCGTTCTGCACGACCTCACTCTAAATGCAAGCGTCGGGGAGTAGGTGTCATTAGTAGCACCCGTAATGGGCGCTGCGATACTAGATATCCTTCAGCCGGGTGCCTTGAGATGCTTTGGAAAGACACAGGAGCTCGTAGTGAAGGTGCGGTCGATGTCTGTACAGCGGCCAATGAGACAGTTGGCTCTGCGCATACGTGTCGTATAATGTGACGGTCTTCTTGACGACTGGTCTGTCGAGGGTGCCCTGAGCTTGGTTGCCGTATAAAAGACAACTCTTCTGTCCACTGGTTCCAGTACCTCCTCGCAGTCAAATCAGAACGGCCTACTTGACGAGATACTCGTCGAGCTGACCACCTAGCTTCCATCATCGCGATGTTTTTTTCCCTCTCAAACTCTGGCAGCTTCTCATATTGTCTTCGATGGCTGAGTAATGGCCTGTCTTACTCAGCGTTTCCTTTGCAAAAGCTTAAGTACACTCAAACAAGCTCTGCTTACCTGTTTTATACTCCAAGGAGAACGAAGTTCAACGCCCTCTAGCAGCATTACGCAATGCGCAGTCACGCTGTTATTCTAATTATTTGCATATCTACTCGACATGTACCTTCATGCCAAGTTTCGTTACGATCCTACAATTATTTCTTGGTGCGCAAATACTTATGGCAATGAGTGTATATATATATATATAGTTGTACATATATATATAACTATATATATATATAGTTGTCCATATAAACTTTATGTGAACTAGGGTTCAAAACTAAATCCGGCCTACCATAATCCCAAAAAGGTGAGCATACAGCTCCGAGATTTCATCCCTGTGCCTTACAGCGCATCTGCCAAAGACATGGAGGCGTCCAACATAATTCCTGTCCTAATTATCAAGCCTCCATTACCATACTGATACCTCTCTCGGATGTTGGAGGGAATATGGCTGATTCCTGATTATCTCCTTATGTAAGACTTTAAGTGTCGGTAACAAGTCTGACTTTGAACTAGCCCAGTGAATAGAGAAGTGTCCAACTGATTCTGATTCAACGTCGATGTTCTCTTATCGCAAAAGTGAATGACTAGCAGTAAATCCTCCTACAAACAGATCTTCCTAGTGCTACCTACTGTTATTAATATTTCTTGAAACTTAGGTTCCTGTGACAATATTCAAAGCAAAACTCAAGAAACGACTGAGAAATCGTTGTGCTCTGGTGTTATATCTGGCTGTAATGTGAAACTATTAATCTCCATTGGTTCTTTAACGACATTACCCAGACCATACATCTACGAATCTAGTTTCATTAAACTGTGTTTATATAAGTTGCATACAACAAAATACATTGTGACGTTTTCAGATAGTATAATGGTGGATAGTATAACACCATTTCTAAGCACACGTGCACTCCTTAATATTGTGGGGTCCTGTCATCTGACATCACCCCGGCAACCTATGACAGTTGGAGAAACTCATCGGCTGGACACACATGCGAGCCGGAAATTTCAAGTGTAATTCGAGCTGTTGTGATGGATGTTATTAAATAATCTACTATCTTCCTCTGTGTAGCAAAAACAGCACGTAAGTCGTTGACATATGAAACAAACGAAGCAAGTAAATTGGTATGCACACTTGCAAAGCATTCCCAATATAAGGCGGGATTTCAGTGACACTAGGGGTGGAATTCATGACAAGCCGTACACTTCGTTATGATATAAATTTCTGAAAATCCTCTCCAAAAAATCAAGATATTTAAGTCTTGAGGAACATGACTTTCGACTGAAGTATTAGTTGACACTGTTATATCAACGTGAAATGTGTGCTTTAGTACTGCAGCGGTCTCCACCAAAGGACCCATTTCTGGTTAGGGAATTAGTGACGTTTCAACGGTCATGGAGTTTCGCGTGGGAAAATATCCAAGACTGGACACTGCAACGCTTATATTCTACAGCAAGTCTACCTTTGACCTCCCTTGATCCAGCCGTGAGGTGACTGGCGCAGTTCCCACGAAAATCTCCAGCATCAAAGTCCACCGCGTGAGGGGGACAAGGTCCAATAGTGGAATAGTAATACCGGCTGCGTCGAAACAGAATTGATTCTTCATCACGTGTCACTTTGGCGGGCGTGACGTATTCCACCTTTAAAGAGACACCAAAAAGGGAAACTCAGAGTGAATCTCGAGACATTTCTTCAAGCTTCAACATTCTACGTTGCTCCAGCACACTCCAAAGAACACTTTCTCTCACTTAATGTGACCAATCAAGGCTCACATCTACGAGCCTTCCAGTGTTGACTTAACGCCACATTCCTCAGGAGTAATCCAGCCTTAACGACGACCTCAACAGCGCAGCACCATAGCCGTAGTAACCAGCCTCATGACAATATCAATAACATAACATAAATAATGCTGTTGTTTTGAAATATTAATCTTTACTTTAATTAAAAAAACACTTAAAAATATTAGAAACAATGATAATAAATGCCAAATATTAAACGGTGGAATTTATCAGCAAGATTTATTTTTTCCAGCCTTTAAATACGTGCATCAGGGGGGATTAAATGTAGTTGAAAAGTCTTTCGAACTTTCAGCTTCAACCTTTTCTCTTTCAATCTGAAGCATCAAAAGCACTTTTCATTGCAGTATATTCTCACATTTACATCCACTACATCTTTTTTATATATGCAATGTCTTCTAACAAGCTCAGTTACGAGCATGTTTATTTTCAAAGTCTAGTTGTTTTCATTCAGAGATAACACTTAACGATAAAGCTCATTTAAACTGTAAAAATAACTTTTAATTCTAATTAGTAAAAATATCACTCTCATTCCAAAAGTAAGCATAGTATTGGATAATATTTTAGGAAAAGTCTAGCTACTCTTTTATTTCATTAATTTTTAAGGTGTGTTTATGTATTGTTTTCATAACGGTTGGAGCTTAGCTCCCCGAAGTTAATTTAAAATATCGGGTTATCGGATGCTTTTTTTACATTTTTCGCCTCTGTTATTTTCTCTAATTAACTCACTGGGTATGTACCAATCGTAAAAAGAATAGAGCTTCGTGTAACCAATAAATTTAATTTTCAAGGTTTTATACGTTTAGCGTAACAGAATTTATTAATTGCTCAGCTTAAGAATTTAAGAAAAGATCGATAAATAATACCAAATCCTTAAAAAAAGAATTGCAATTATTTCGTTTCGTAAATGTTGTTACATGTGCATGTGTATCAATATTTCTTTAATTAGATAAAAATAAGAACCTTTTGTTTTATATTTAATGATGACTACAGTAGAACGTCGTTTTTCTGAATCAATTGGGACCGGACACCGTTCGGATAACCGAAAACCGATTGCGATCCATGCAGTATATGAAACCTGACACTATATAAATATTGAAAATGATCACATGCGGGAAACGTGCTTGAAAAAAAAGCAAATTAGGTGCAAAATGCCGCAATTTTACCTTTATTGTGGAAAATAATCACTTATTTTTCGCTGTACCATTGTACACCTTCGTTTTTTCGCTGCAAGGTCTCTGATTCTCTTGAGCAGCTGTAGTTGAGTAGGACAGCACACTGTTGTTCGTACGTACCACTCCATAGCTGTCTCCAATGCAGAAACGAGTCAGCATTTGATGGACCCTTCCTACTTTCGTTGTTGTTGTTGTCGTCCTTATCTTCATCCGTTCAATATTTCAAGTTTTGTCTCTATGTTCAAGACTTTACGCTTACGTTTTGAATTCGAAACCATAGCAATTCGCAACTCAACAAAAGAGCACGTATACAGCCCCTCACTTGGAAACAAACTGACCTAATATTAAGCGTAGAGGCTTACCAAATCATACAACTGAAATTTCCCAAATATCCCTCACCTTGGGTTTTCCCGTCACTTTTGGCCTCACGCGAAACAACTGTTGAGCATTGCACTGTTCGAAAACGTATTCATATACCATACATGTAATTGACACAAAAAAAACTAGTCCGGATAATTGACACTCCGGATAATAAACGTTCGGATAAACCACGTTCTACTGTATTTTGATTCAACTTGATGATAATCATGCGAAACTTTCATGTGCTACTTTTTGGTCTCACTGCTACTTTCATTATTTGGCCGTAGTATATATACCGAGTGGGCATAGTCCCAAACTCGTAGTCAGTGAGCAGAGTTGAGTCCTAGTACAGCTGAAGATCTGCCGTGTAGAAGAACTGATGCATATTACACCTTTTTGTGCCTCAAAGCCAGGGTTGGGCGGACTTTTCCAGAGTATGGGCTACTTCTAACGTTTCAAAGTTGTTACGGTCCACCCAGTAGCGTAGACGGGGGCCATTCTGTATTTCTTTTCTTGTTTTCGACATTGTTCTCTTTTAAATCATGTTAGATTACTATTTTTACTACAAAAACACAAGTACGGTAGAACGTCGTTTATCCGAACGTTTATTAGCCGGAGCGTCAAATATCCGAACCAAAGTCCGGACACGTTTTCGAATAGTGAAATGCTCAAAATTTGTTTCCTGTGAGGCCAAAAATGATGGGAAAACCCAAGTTGAGGGATAGCTGTGTTTCAGCTGTGTTATTTGGTAAATATCTGCGCGGAATATTAGGTCAGTTTGTTTCTAAGTGAGGGGTGTATACGTGCTCTTTTGTTGAGTTTTGTTGATGTAGAAACCAGGATGGCATGCGATGCAGAAGACTGGATTTCAAATGCTAAATGATGCCGAGATTGTGACTTCCGTGTAGGAAGAATCCGAATCTGTCGACGATGAAACGGATGAAGACGAAGACAAAACAACAACGAAAGTAGCAAGGGTCCATTGATCCCGACGCGTTTACTGCGTTAGAAACAGCTATGGAGGGGTAAAAACAACAATAAGAGTGCTGTTTTACTCAACTACTGCAGCTGAAGAAAATCGGAGACCTTGCAGCGAAAAAACAAAGGTGTACAATGGTACAGCGAAAAATAAGTGATAATTTTCCACAATAAAGGTTGTGCGACATTTTGCATCTATTTTGCTTTTTCTTCAAGCCCGTTTCCCGCATGGGATGAGTTTCAATAATGGTATGGTGTCTGGTTTCATATACTGCATGGATCATTTTCGGTTATCCGAATAATCGCGTATCCGAACGGTGTCCGGTCTCAATTAATTTGGAAAAACGACTTTCTACTATATTATGATTTTTTTTAATGTAAAAAATTAATTTTTAGTTAACAGTTTAAAAAAAGCACAAATCGCTTTAATTTTCAGTATTTTGAACCAATTTTTTAAGTCTCTTAATACTCATCTACACATATAAACATTACAGTTACTGGAAAAAAAACATTTATCTTATTTTTCTTTTTTTAAAATTCAGCCCTTTTTATATATAAGATAATTATAAACAAATACAAATAAAATAATAATAAAAATCACAACAATTCCAATGTCTTAAATCAGCAGCATTTTTGAGGACAAGCTTTGTAAATAAACTTCAGATTTCTGGGAATCTTATTACAAAATAATCTATCTTTCTCTCTATAATATAGGAAAGAAAATCAAATATTCTTTTTTTATATATATCTTTTGTGCGGAGATAGAAAATATAGTAAAGTCCCATGAGGTCCTATACCTAATCATGACGTCACGTACAGTTTCCATTTGTCTATTCATACCACGTGATTCCCTTGTTGACCGTTGGTTGATGTGTTTCTATGGTAACGGGCCGATAGAGAAAGGCATGCGGTAATTGATAAGTTTTCTTTGATCCGCGGGATAGGGTTGCAGCGTCTTTGTGATTTATCGCTCTTTATTTTGCCAAAACTGATTTTCTGTGTTGGAAACACAGTGCTTGTTGGCTAAATTTATATTTATATCCAAATTTTATAACTAGTAAAATTGTTTGATAAGTTTCATATTCTTCCTTTTTAGTATAGTATTTCAGAACTTTTATTGTTTTGGGAAATCTACAAAAACCTAGAATGCGCAATTTATTACATTTTTAAGTCTTTCGGATTTTGAAAGATGATTTATATATATTAAATTCCAAACAACAAATTTAAATGACACTGAAAAGAGATTCGAACCTGTTTCAAGATTTATCTTTTGAAAAACTGTCAAATACAGATAATGGCTAATCTTATGTATAAAACAAAAATAATTTTGATGTGGTGCAAAAATAATTTTTTTTTAATTTCCATGAATTTTATGAATTTTTCTTTAAATTTCCCTGGTTAAGAACACCTCTTCTAGAATGCCATAACTTTAAATCTTCCTGTAAACATCATTGTCATCATCATCATTATTATTGTTGTTGTTATTAACATTAAAGACTAATCGTAAGCATATTTTATCATGCTTAAATCAGTTTTTAAACGAAACTTGCAGAAAAAAAATTTTAACAAAATTTCCTCAGACGAAAGAAAAATCTAGTGTAATTTGCTGTTAAGAAAAACTTGTGACGCATTACTACGCATTTAAAATATTCTTCAAAATAACACGTACTGTAACTTTTTAGTTTTGTTACGTTACGTAACAGTCTCTAAGGAGAGTCTATTTTTACCAAACCACCGTTAGTAAGATGTTCCAACGTGTCCCAAAAAAAGTGAATTTTTATCACTATTTCGTTGTTTTCTTTCGTAATCAAAAACAAAAATCCATATGGATACACAACTAAAAAATAAACGTTTCTTCTTTTATTAATATAATCCGTTATAATTTTAGAATTATTTTTAATTTTGAGTTATTTTGAATTTATCGCATTTTCTCTGTCCACTCAAATAATTATAAAAGAAATGAAGAACCAAATTAAACTATTTCTTTATGAAGATACACAGTACCCTTTTTCAAAAAAAAATTTTGTAGACAGTAACAGTAAAAATAATTTATGTTTTGCATTTATATTATTTTACTAAGCTTATTCTGTAAGTAAAAGGTCAGTCTGGCCAGTCTTACAATTTTTTAAAATTAGGAATTTTTGAAGTTTTTCGAAACTTTTATAAAATGCTCAGTTTTTACAATTTTTTAGTCATTTTAAGTGATTTATATTTCTTGGAATATTGTAAAGAAAATTTAGTATGGATTTAAAAATCTGTTCTCTTGTTGTTTTTTGACAATTATTTTTCTAGCTAAACCTTTAAAAAACACGACATTTTCCAAAATACTAACTTAAGCATTTTTGTAAAAGATAACTCGATATCTCAGACCTAAATCCATGCTAACTTTTATAGAGTTTGGGAGTACAAACAAAAAAATGTTAGATCTTAAGAGAAGAAAAACTCTATCTTGAACAGAAAAATTCGAATTTAGAAAACATTTAAACCTTTCAAATTAAAAATCAGAGAAAAATGCATTAAAAGTTTGTAAAGACATAAAACAAAACTTTATAATACTCATAAAACTCAAATTTTTAATATGTTATTTCTCAATGTATTTTTTACATTAAAACATCATTTTAACTAAATATGACTGAAAACATTTTTTTCTAATTCCCAATATATTTTTACATAATATTGATAGCGTTTGTTACAACGGCAGGTTATTCAGCTTAATCTTAACCTAATATTTTTACAGAAGTTTTGAAACCCAATGCATTCATGTACACAACAATAATGATATTAACTTAATCTAAAAAATTGCCAGGTTTGTACATAAAATTCAATTTTTTTCCGTTTTACATCGGGGCAGTTTATCAAGTTTGAGTATTTGTTGTATGACTTTCAAATACTATAATATAGTACTACAGTATGTTTACTATAATAGAGTTTGGTACAAATGGGAAATATTCAGTTTTATCTGCAATAATTGTGTTCAGAATACTTGTACTCGGAAGTCTAATTGCGGAATCACACACAATTGAGAGCGTATTTAGATTTGTCATTTTCAGTAGTATTCCCTCCCTTCGAAATATTGTTTCTCATAGAAACCAGAGAACGTTTTGACCATGGCATTTTCTCAATTGGACAAAAAAGTTTATGATAAAGCTTCTAAGTTATATAAACTATTTTTTAGAACAAAAATTGGTCTTGAGATCAATCTGAATTAAGTCACTGTGAGAACTCAAAAAATTCAAAAGACAATCAAGCAGAAATTATTTTAGTAATGAAAATTGAAAATAATAACCGTTTCACACTGAAAGAGTTCATTGTACTCAAAAATATTTTTAATTACTTTAACTTAACAGTGGGAAAATGCTTTAAAAGGAAACCGAAACCAAAACCTAAGCTCAGAAAACTTCAAATATCTGAAAAACTAATGTTATGAGATCTGAAATTTGGTGGCAAGTAGCACTATGACATGGGCCACAAGAAAATGCAAAAACAAATTCCACATATTTGAGATTTTAGGAAACTGTGTAGCCTTAAAAATCGCCAATCTTAGCACCAAAAAAAAATTGTATGATAACTGTTTTATTATAATATTTCCTTATTTTTTTTTGTTAGTTAGAAAAAATAATGGATAATCATCTAAACACATTTTTGACATGAATTTTATTAAATCTATCGGAAATAATTCAAAGATAAATTGGAAAAATAGTTCTCTGTGATTGATATGCTATTTTAATTAAAAATATGTTTAATATACGTCTTCGACACTAATTCTAAATATAAAGAAATGCAGAAATTATGGACATTAATGTATAATGGCACAAAAATGAAACCAAAACAGCCTACTTTTTTAAGTACAAATCCTTGTAATAATTCAAATGTATTCAAACGCTTAAACGTTTTTAAAGTGATATAAAAATAACATCAGAGAGAGAAGGCATACATTTTATTTTAGATTAAATATATTCCTGTCAAACACTCGTTCACCCTATTTCCAAAGTTATTTCAAAAGAGCAATATCTTTACATTTCCAGGTCACATAAAAAAAAATTCTCCTCAGTCCCCAGTTATTGATTCATTGTCCCCTTCTTTCTGACAGCGAATCAATTATCATTTCATTAAAACGAATGGCAACAGTACAACGATAAAAAAAAAATAGAATGCTAAGGTTTCTTTCAGGAAATCGATACATCAAATGTCAAAGTGAAATAAAATTTAATTCTCGTTGGTAGACAAAACAGGAAAAAAAAATAAATATAAAGAAGAAATTTACTCAAATGAAAATATTAGATTTACAAAACAATTTCACGTCAAACGATTGGCGACAGATGTCACAGATTTAGAAATGTTTAATCTAGTCTCATCTCAGACGCCATGACAGGAATTTAGAATTTAGTTCTTCATTCATTCGAAAACGTAAATTAAGGAGAATTCTATGAGTAATTCAAATAATAAAAAAAAGAACAGAATGAATTTTTATTTTTAAAAAAGTGATTCTTAATATTGTTGGAATTTTATTTCGAAAGAATGGTGTTTGAATGAAAATTTTATATTTAGTTTGTGGAATAGAAAAATGTTTGGAATAAGATTCTGCTGGTAAAGACACTGGAGGAAAGAAAGTTTTAACATTGGAAAATAGCGCGCCAAATTATTGTTTAGGTTAGGAAGGATTTTTTTTTAAATTCTGGCTTCGTTAAACTTTATTATATCTTTTCTTTTTATTCGAGCATAAATGAGAAGAATAAATGGAAGGAAACACATTTAAAATTCTGTGGAGTTGTTTTGTAGCTTAAATAAATTTAAAGCTAACCTTATTTTATTTCTTTGTTCATGAATTTGTCGATTTTTATGTATGATTTTAGGTAAAGTATGAAATACAAGGATATTTTTCTAAAATTAGTTGTAGTATTTTCTTACAAATCTTAGTGAATATTTAAAGTTTTTATTTAGTCATTATGCTAGTCAAACTTTTTTTAATAGTAATTTTTCTAAAAGATGCATGAAAATATTTGCACGAGGTTATTTTTTTCCTCCATCATTAAAACAAATAATGAGCGTTTTCAAAATATTAATTTAATACTTTTAAATGCTACAAACGCGCTTGATGATTGAATCGTACTCGTGTATGTATGATAGAAATATTTTAAAATTATCTTTAAAAAAGTATTCACATTTTTAATTGCGTTAACTTTAAAACAGTTGTATCCCTACTTAAAATACTTTTCTAGTTAGTGAAAAAATGGCTATAGCTTGGCCTAAATATTTCATGAAATGTTCTGTAAAAGTCATAATTGAATTCCAAACGAGATTTGACTTCAGTTGAAGTTTCCATTTTACCTAATTGCTAATTTCTGTTGCTACAATGTATTTTGTGGAAATCACCTTTTTAAAAATTAATTTTTTTTAAGAATAAAAAAAAATGTTATTTAAGTTTGTAGAATGAAATTCCAGCTTAAATGAAATCTTTGGTGTTCAATTAGGGTTCAAAATAATATTTTCATTACCAATGAATTCTTTCATTACTTATCAATTTTTAAAACTTAGTATAGGAGGCTTATTCAATTAAATCAGTAGAGAAGACAAAGGAGATGGATATCTATTTTATTGAAAATCATTGCATCGATAGAGAATTAGAAATATAATAAAATCCCAGAGTAACTTGGAGAAATCTTTGAATAAGATATGAGAAAATCACGTTTAAAAGCTCCATACTTCAATTTCTCCATGTGTTTCTAAACTTGGTATGAAAAATTACAGTATATATTGTTTCAAAGTATGTTATTCCATAAAATGCACTTAAAGAATTTACTAACCACTCTTGACTCTTAAGTAAAATTTTTATTGGTTGTAATTCTTTTTTGTAAGATTGCATAAGTGTTACTTGAATTGCAGGTCATAAATGAATGAATTAATACAATAAACAAATATACAGTATCTCCGTAGAAAATTATACAGTATCAAGTCTGATAATAATAAAAAATTTCGCATTAAAGCGTAATTAACTAACAATATTTAAATAATGCAAATATAAAAAGAACTTCGAAGTAAAACTTGCAATCAAATTGTGAGGGAAGAGCTATGTCTTCCCTTAGTAGGGGGAGGTCGGAAGAAAGATTAGCCATATTCCAAAATAACTTCAATTTAGTTTCAGTATCAACAACAGAGCAAAATTTATTAACCAAGTCTAGAAAAGCAACCAAAATTCTAAATATGAATTACAATAGCTAATCTGACGAGACACGAGAAGACTATAAATAAACAGGTCACTTACGTCTAAGCAATATCTTCAAATTCTTAGCGATCTAATCTAATTTGAATTCTATTTGACAAATCGTCAACTGTAATATTACAATATTCAGCTACTAAGTATCCACGCCTTTCTTCTCGTTTAATCAATCACTGCTAGCCGAAGCAGTATAACCTCTCTCTATATATATATTTTCTAACTCGAAAATTTAATGTTATTGTGGCTAATCCTCAGTCTGTCTGACGGAGTCAGACAAGACCCAAAAAAGACCATTGACCCTTAAGAAGTATAATACCATGAGGGGAGAGGAAAAAAGATCCCCCCTCGAAAGTCCCAAGCAGTCCAAGATGTGATCTGGAGAGGCTTGCTGAGTCTTGCACTTGGTGCAAAGAGCAAAAGTCTTCCTGCCTCCACAAAAGGAAAGACTCTTAATGTGACCACTTTTCAATCTATAGATTGCAGTCTGAGAGGCTCGGCCACATTTAAGTAGGAATGAGGATTCTGGGCGTTTGCTTTCATACTAGTGATGGTTGGGCGGAGTCCTCTACTCCTTTAAAATTTCAGATTTAACCCCAGATTTTGATGTTCAGAGTAAGTAAGAGTTGAAGAGAGAGATAGGTGGAGAAGCATTACAACCCTCTTTAATCTAGGAGTTCCGCTTGTTCGTTTCCAAAGATGTTAACATGGGATGGAATCCACTGGAAATGAACATCATGGGACTCTGATATTTGTGAAAGTTTTTGAAGAATGGAGACGCCAGCCCTGTCTCCGACTGTGATCCAGTTATAAAGATGTTGAAGAGAACTGTGACTATCAGAGAGTATCCAGAGGTCTCCGAAATCTTGTTCATTAAGAATTGCCTCAAGGCCGTGCTCTATTGCAATAAGTTCACTTTTAAAGACGGAGGAAATCTTTATATACAAGTCTTAATCTGCATACTCGCATTTTCTTCGCAGAAAGGTTTTCAATAAAATAAATTTTAAAGACTATTTTTCCCCTAGAGGATTTGTTAGTTGGAATATTCCGAATGGAGACCCGTGACATAATTTATTATTTTAATCACTTGGCTATGTGAAATTATATCAGAGTGGAGAAATTAAAAGCACATTAAATACGGAATTTTGACTTAAAATTTCGAAAATGCTTTACAGACTGTTTCATTTTATTTTTAAGTTTTAAAATACTTTAAACCTTCACTATCAATGAGATGTCTGGAAAAATTTAGTGTCCCGGAAGTCTCCTTTTTACAGTCTGGTATTTAAAATCTCATCCCGTTATTTAAAGTAATATACAATTTAATTGCATATTATTGCTGTAATGGGGCTTTCTGGGAATTTCAAAATACATCATTCTAAATATACATTCTGCTTCAAATTGTTATGTAATCTCTCTACACACGTACCACTATTTTAATTTTTTGTATTATCAAATTCGTAACAAACTAAAACAAATTGTATACCTGCATACAAACTTTTTCACCAAAGTTGCAACATCAGGATTATTTTCATCTTAATTGAGACAGAACCCAGTGAAGGATTCATTTTCTTTCAGCATATCATTCCAGAAGTAGCAATTACATTCCCCATCTAAATATCTGTCCTTGCGAACAATAAATAAATTTTAATCATACTCTCAGCTCGGTTTTAAGTCTCGAAAGAATGACTTCTGAGGCGTAATTAGGACGAAGCGTCTTTGTCGGCACTTAAACGATTACTAAAACTAATCTTTTCCTTCAAATTTAGCCTCTTTCGGTTACTATGGCGACGAACTGGGGTATAGTGCCTTGTCCAGGAGCTTCTTTCATTTTTATGAATTAATGAAGGATCAGTTCTTCGCTTTAATGATTTCTTTTATAAGAAAATGTTTGGATAAGGAAGCTTGAGCTGTTATAGATGATGCTTGTGTTTTATAATTGAAATAGTTTTTGATGATGGATACCGAATCCAGATACATCCCAATTACCATTCTGGAAAGATTTTGTATTTTTCAGGAGAGTATACAAGATTGATTACAAAGAATAATTCCTTCTGCTTAGATTATAATTAGTACCATCTCAGAAGGGGGGGGGGGATTCGTGACACTACATTCTGAAAATTGCTAACATTTTTCGGAAAAACTAGAAAAATGGTTCTTTTTAAAGAATGATTGGAAATTTGTTATAAAATATTTTTATATAAATTTTCAAGAGACATTATATCATAAATAGTTAATTGATGATCACATTTTTATTTGTTGTTGTTGTTTCAGTTTATAGGCAATTAATATATGTAATTAATAATGTTTGCAACATCTAATCAAAGGTTCAAGAGACTATTGTAATTTTACTACAGTAACTGTAGTCAGATAATTTATATTTAATCATAGCGAGTAAATTAATTACATAAAAATTAATAAAGTTTTTTTTTCCATGCTGTTCGAATTAATTGGGACAAATGGAAAAAAAGGGATTTTTTTTTTTAACCTTAGCTTTTTATCATTACATACCTTAAATAGACTGAAAAATCTGTATATTTTTACTAAGTATGTCTTCCTTTAGCAGAAATGACCTTTTCAACCCGTCTTGGCACTGACTCTACTCGACTAGCACACATGTTCTTGATTTCATCATCTTGGAAACACACTAGTATAGCCCTTTTTATCATTTGGTGTGTTGTTGTGCGATTCATCTTAGCGAAATGATTCTTGAGAATATGTCATCAGTTTTGAATAGGATTTAAGTCTGTGGAACTTTCAAGCCAATCGAGCGCTTTTATTTTATTTTCCGCTTAAAAGTATGGACTAATTTCGAATTGTGACAAGGGGCCAAGTCATGTTGAAATATTCCATCAAATATTTCCATGAATATGGAACAATCCTACTACATAATATTTATATATATTTGACAGAATTCATCATGTATGTAAGCGGAACTAAGCTTCCAGGACCATTTGTTGTGAAAAAAAGCCTAAACATCTGTTTAGAAGGGTGTTGGATATGATCTGGTAACAAAGTTTCAACTTCACTTCGTCTGACTACACTTGATTTGTATCCCTGGACAAATAAATGTTTCATCACATGATTGGCATTTTTTGGCCCATGCTAAACATTTTTTCATCATTTTCTGAGTTAGAAATAGTTTTTTCCCTCAGTCTTGTAGCCTTAAGGCCACCTTCCAGAAGTCTTTTCAGTGCAGTTTGGGTACTCACTTCAACACCATTATCGAATAAATTCCTTCAAAGATCTATGCTTGTCTTTCTTGGATTTATTTTGCTGCTTCTTATTAAAATTTTTTCAATTCTTGAAGTTGTTTTCCACTTGTGAATACATTTTTCTTTCTTTTTGTAGACAATGATCCAAAAGAAAAGAAAAATGTGGGCGCACAAGTGAAAAGCTATTCCAAGAATTGATATGTTCTTAAAACACCAACTGCCATAGCTATATTTCTCACAGTCATAGAAGTGTGCTCATTGAAAGCGATTTATTTTAGAATGTTTCCTCGGAGTAATATCCATCTTTGAACAAGTAAAAGTAACACGTCTTATATAGAACGCAAAATTGAAATTACCAGCTGCCCCACTGAAAGGCTCACAACTGAGCTTCTATAACATTAAAATGAATAAATTATAGTCAAACTGTTGTCACACTACTTAAATGCAGATGTAACGGGTTTGAGGTGGTTCAGGACAGCACTAGTAATCACATACCAACTCAAACAAGAAAAGCTTGTTTGTCCCAATTAATTCGAACAGTATAATTATGATGCTTATATTAGTAAAGTTATAATTATATATATACCCATGCACTGTGAAATTCGAATTGAAATATTAGGAATCACAAATTTAAAATAAAATATAGCCTCTCCCCATCATTTTAATAATGTATCAATACCGTAATATCCAGCATATAACGTGCACTTTGAACACAAAAAATAAGAGAAAAACTTACGAGAGCGCGTTATACGTCGGGTATAAAAATAAGAGCTTCCAAAATAAAAAAAATATTAGCATAGAAAACAATTCAGGCTTTTATATACATCGAAATACTGTTTATTTAAAAGAAATGACATTCTTATGAACTTAAAGGGTTGTAGTTCTTACAAAATCCTATGTTTTCTAATGAGAGCTTGGGATAATACCTCTAAAAAAAAGCTTTAAAACATAAGAACATTGTACATGTACATTTCACGTTTCTTCATGAGAAAGGAGGTGCGTGTAATATATGGTGGATATACTTAAAAATTAAAAAATGCAGCATGAAAGTATAGCTGCGCGTTACTCGGTGGATTTTACATTATATGCCTTGTTTTACTCAAATATATATATATTATATATATATATATATGCTTATGCATTAAGGTAGATCATTCAAAAAAGTAAACCAGAAAGCGTAAAGTTATAATGAGTTTGGAGATATTATCCATAAAAATAGCATTTCATACTATTTGTTATTGCGTTGTTATTTATTTACCTTCATATAATGAAAAATTAATAAATATTCGTAATAAGACAGGTAGTCACTTTGCCAGAAATAAACTGTAACCTTCGTCGCAGTGTTCATCGAATCTTCTTTATGACATTTCCTATCAGAATTTTCATTAAAAAACGGATATTTTTTTCTAAAATTTCAAAATTCAATTTTTTTTAAAAAATGAATTGAAAAAATAACTGATTATTTTTATTGCAAAAGATTTTAATTTATCAAGGACAAAGGCCTTTCCTCTGAGAAGTTGAGGGAAAAAATTATCTTTCTTTAGTTTCTGAGTTCAAACTAAACTGCATCAGATCCTTATATAGCATGAAATACGGACAAAAAGATTGTCTCAAAATGTATTTAGAATACTTACACATAGACTTTTTAGTTGAATCTATAAAATTGTATAATAAAGTATGAAAAATATATACCATTTTATATTTTAAAATATGTTATCTATTACTGAGATGTATATAAACAAAAAAACTCCATTTCATTTATTGTCCTCGCCATCTGACAGTGATTCAAAATTACAATGCAGACCGCAGATCTGAAAGAACATGCCAAGTTCTAGTTGGCGAGTAAAGGGTTTTCTATGAATAATAACGATAATGATGGCATTTACTTTTACACTGAAAAAAAAATTTCAAATATTTTATCAGATTGGCTCAAAGCATATACCAATGGAATCGCATAAAATAATGCCACAAAGAATCTATGAATTCATGAACTTTTGAACTCTGTTTTATGCTTTCATATAAAGGTTTGCTTTAAATTAAAAGCACAAAATCCCATTATCTAACTGTTAACAAACTCGAAGATGCAAAATAAATCTAAAAGACATTTTAAATAATTCATACACAGTGACTTAATAAATAATTTAACGCAAATATCCTGAATTGCTGAAACGTAAAAAACATTTAGATTCATTTCAACAGCAACAAACGCAAACTGGTATAAGTCTTCATAATTAAAAACAAAAAAAAATTCCACCCATGCAAAACAGATTCAATTTACAATCAATAAACAAAGACCCAGCGCATAAATCTAGAGGGAGGCTCTTTTCAAAAGTGCAATCCCCAAACCCCCAAATCATCTTGACAACAAAAGTGGGTCCATCGCCCGAAATGCCACTCCACCAAAAAGCTTCCAACTCCAGAAATCCATAAAATTTGTCGTCGCCGCTTTTACAATTTCGCAACCTTTTACGGCGCCTTAAAATATTGCACAGTCTGTTGCTCAGAAATCACTCATGGACGCTTTCTTAGAACTTTTCGGTGGAATAAATTCCCAAAGGATAATCTTATAGAGAACTGCTGACGGCGACAGATCTTTTATTAGCAAAGACACCATGATTGGACCACGTTTCTTCTGGGGTTCTTTCCTTTTTCTCTGATTTGCTCAAGGGTAATTAATCGATAATTCTGTTCGCTTTCAATATCGATTGTTGTTTCGATTTGAATCATCGTCGAAACGGAAGAAATTGATTTAAATTGTTTTAGATTCAATGGGATTTTTTAATGGGGTATTCCTTTTTGCAGATTGTGTTTTCAAAAGATGCTGTAGGAATTGTTCGTGATTGCAATACCATTGTGTGATAGAAAGTTCATTTCACGTAGAGGAATGAAAACTTTTTATTCCATCCGGGAGATGGATATGGTTTTGAAAATAAAAATTCGAAAATGTAGAATCTTCTAAAAAATTTATTTTTGTTGAAATCCCCAAAATATGCTTTTTTTTCTAGAATAAACTTGTTTTTTCCTCTTTTCTCTCTTCGGATGGTTAAATTATATCAAACTATCTGTTTGACCATCCTAAAAGACTCTGCTTGTGATTTTTACAGTTATGAGGAGTTTAAAAAAAACGAGAATCCTCCCAATATTAAAATTTTAAGCATTTGACGATATAAAAGAGAAAAAAATCTACTCAACTGTTTTAACACTATTTGCTTCTCAAATTATAGATATTTTTTTCGAATCCTACAGACATAAAAAAGTATACAATAATATTTCTATTAAAAACACATGAATTTTAAATAAAGCTATTTGGTCTGAAGTGGTAATATCCTTACAAATCGTCTGAGCTAAAGTGGTTTAAAAAATAGCCCCTTAACAGTTTTTTATTGGATATCTCTTAAACTAATTTATATAGATTCAGATGAAAATTAAAACCTAAACCATAGGTTCCCAACCTTTTTTGAACTGGCTCCCCCTTTTTTAATAAATATTTCGATATCGCCCCCTTTTATAGTGAATATTTCGACACCACCCTCTTTTTTTAGTGAATATTTCGACACCACCCCCTTTTTTAGTGAATATTTCGACACCGCCCCCTTTGCGAATCTGAAATATATATTGCCACAAATATATTTAAATGTGTAATATTATATATTTTATAGTCATAGGTAGGATATTGTTGGAATTGAAACGCTACTGAATTTCTTCTTCATTTAAAAGAGTGGAATAAAAGATTTTTAGCTTATCTGTTATAAAGACAGGCAGGGGTTTTGATGATACGAAGTAATTCATAAAATAAACTATTACTTTCAAAATAAATATAAATTGACAGTTTTAGCCTTTAAAGAATCACGTTAATTCCTGGTTAACGTATTTATTTACGTTTCTTGGATACTATACGTAATGAAATGCAGTGGACGAAACATATTTCCTACTGCTCACAGACAACCCGTGCACTACAGAAATTAAAATGCACTATATCATTCAATTTAATGTACGTCTGAATGTACTGTATTTTTTTAAGTTTTTCATCCACTTCCCGTACTACCGAAATATGTGAATTTTCGTACATGTGATAAGGAATGATTTAAATACATACAATCAACATAAAGTAAACAGTATTAAAGTTTACTTTTGTTAGTACAAATCAGCGTGTTTTTTAGTCTTTTGGTTTATCTACCCAAGTCCCTCCGTGCCACCTCAACGCCCCCCTGAAAGCCCCAAACGCCCACAAGGGGGCGTTATCGCCCACGTTGAGAACCTATGACCTAAACTATTTACACTAGTTTCTACCTAATTCTATAAAAAGCATTCCATAATGAAAAATTCTTTTTTTTGAAGCTAATTAAGCAAGTTGATTATTTAAACCATTAGAACGTTAATTTAGTTCCCTGCGGATCATTAATATCGGTACGAATTTTGTCGAGCTGTAATGCGAGAATCGGGGAAGTTTTGAGATTTTGCCCTTTTTTTACATTTCTAAATATGATTCTACATACGCTGTTAGAAGTGCAGCTGAAGAGTCCAAAATCAATGCTTTCTATAATATTAAAACGTTACATAGTTTTTAAATAACATAGAATGCAGTCTGAAATTTGTAATAAAATTTTAAAACAGTTCACGTTGTCGTAGTCTCCCACTATCCCTAGAGTTATTAGTTACCCTTTGCATATTATCTATGTTTGGATATGTAGGATTCATAATTAATGACTACTCAAATAATAAATCACTTATTTATTATTTCCGTAAGATAGAAATTCACAATTAATAATCAACTTTAAGAACAATAAATTATCATGGAGTGCTATCAGAATTCAATTATGGACGACGGAATACTAACTGATATCACGAGGGGAATAACGCATACAATCAAACTACACATTTAAATGTAATCTACAAAAATTACAGACCTGAAATCTTCTTCGGAAGGACCTGGAAACTAGTAGAATTTATGAAGAGGCTGCAATCCAAGATATCTTCAATTACGTTTGAACCCAGTTAATGAATCTTTTTCAATAATCTTCTTCCCACTATCAAACTTCACTTCATTAAACTAAACTCTTAGAAACACCTTCTTAAGCAACCACGTAGTTTACTTTTCAATCCCAAACACGGAGTTCTACTCTATCAAACCGCTTAGTCATCCTCTTCTCTTCATTTCATTTCTCCCTTTTATATCTCTTTCGAACTCGCTAAACCCGAAACTATCTTATTTGCATAAGTCACACTTTCAGCTCTCAGTGGGGATTGGTCAAAATAAATACAATTTAAAGTTTATAAGAGAAGGTTAGTGAAACGCGTAAGCACCCGTCACAAACCCCCCTCCGAGAAAAAAGCGTGACTTATTGAAGGTCTAAACGACCTGCAAGAATTCGCTTAATTTACCTAACATCTGAAAAACACTGAACCTGCACAAATTTTAACTACTCTAGAATGCCTGAACTTGTAAAAAGTTAACTCACGAACTTTATAACGCCTGCAAATTCTGAACTTGTAGAAAGTTTTAACTCTCTAAGTTAGAAACTTTAATTAAACTAG